>KN500959.1:0-20364 GCA_000787155.1 Scartelaos histophorus | reverse complement strand
AGCCAAAGTGTGCTCATGTTTGGGACACTGCTTGGAGTCACTCTGACAGGTAACTCTTGAATCAGAAATTAATCCCCCCTAAATTTCCACAAACATATCAAAGTCTGTACTATTTAGAATAAAGGTTAGGGCTCAATGTGATACAATAATCAAACATGCAAAATTTGAATAGAAATAGAAACAAATTCTGAGGACACATTTGTGCTACATATTGCAAGATTATTATTATTTTTTATTATTTTTATTTTTTTTAATTGTCCCTGTTATTGTTTTATTATCATCCTATAATTCATTACTATACTTCAGTACTACTTAGTACTATATTTATACTTATTCTAACAGTAGAATAAGTTCTTGTTCTTTTTTGCCTTGACCTTTAGTTTTAAATCTCTGTTAAGTTTCCGCTTATTACAGTAACAGTATCTTTTGTTCCTTTCAGAGCAGCTGATCATTTACCAGGTGGGAATCCTCCCAAGCCACTTCTACAATGTGTTGGGAGATAAAGACTATTCAGGCTTCAAGAGTTTGGTTGGAAAAGCCATGGTTCTTATTTTACTTAACTCTACAGTAAGCTTCACTTCCATGTTCATTTGCATGTATTATACAGAATAAGGCTGTAAAGGTTAGCTTGACTTCAGTCCATTTTATGATCTGATTTACTTAGTAACCAAATACATTGCTTCACTCTTGTCTTGTTGCAGTTAAAAAGTATAGACCAGTACATCTGCAGTCTGATGTATCTGAGTTGGAGGAGGACGCTCACAGAAGAGCTCCACTCGTCCTATTTCCAGGGGCGAGTTTATTACACCCTCAATGTTCTTCGAGAGGACATTGACAACCCGTAAGTGTGTCCATAGTAGGTCCCTGTAGTTTTTAGATTCACAATAAATACTTTCCCTGTACAACTCAATGTTTCTTCTTACCTATATTGCACTAATAATAACAAAATGTAATTATTCAAAGCTTAAATCTAACCCCTTCTATTTTTACTATTATATATACCAGAGTATAAATACGTTTTTGGGAGGTTTTTTAGCCTAAAGTTACAATAACATTTGGTGTGTTTATTAGATACACACAAATGTGGCAAATGACAGAGTGAAAAAACAATTAGGAACAGTAGTAAGAGTTGATACAAACCACTCCTGTGCATGGAATATAATAGTGATGGGACTTCTGGGTCCTTTATGGGATGCAAATCTTTTATATGGCTCTTTGAAATGAATGGATTCAAAAGACTGTCTCTTTTTCCATTCATTTATATATATGACCTCTCAAAAAAGCTGACTCATTCACGAGTGTTGAATCACTGGCGTATAATAATGTAAAGCTTACTCTAGTTTTCTATTTTAACAAAGTTGCGTGGTAAAGGACGTCTACCATTTCTGTCAAGAGCTGAACAAATTAACTGCAGCCTCTATGTTATTAGCAATGGCTACAGAGTATGTTACCTTTAACCTACTGTATATATTATGATATTCTTTAATAGTTTTGTTTGTTTTCTCAGAGATCAGCGCATCAGTCAGGACACAGAGAGGCTGTGTAAACAGATGAGCTCGATGGCCAGTCGTCTCATAGTTTCACC
This sequence comes from Scartelaos histophorus, assembly GCA_000787155.1. Classification (NCBI taxonomy): domain Eukaryota; kingdom Metazoa; phylum Chordata; class Actinopteri; order Gobiiformes; family Gobiidae; genus Scartelaos; species Scartelaos histophorus. The sequence continues at coordinate 18,779 of KN500959.1, read as the reverse complement.
ATTTACACTGGCTTACTACACCTATCACTGCTTTTACAGGTGGGCAAGCAGTTGTAGTATCTTCAGTTTGATTATAATACCACATCATTATTTTAAATTCAAATGATCATATTGGATAACGACTGATGAGGGTTTTAAACATATTGGCATTTAACCCATAGCAACTGATGGCTGATTTCTTGGCAGATATGTAAGGCCGATTTTGATTATTTTCCTCAAATTCTGTAAATTAAATTAAATTAAATTAAAACGCACTACAGTCCCTTTTTACCATAAACCTGTGTACTCATGTTGGGTGCAGTTATCTCTTCACATTAAAGTGTTGTAGGATTCTTTCGGCAGCAGGTAGGCCAGGTAGGCAAAAAAAAAAATAAAATCTGCGTCTGCAGAAGATTTAAGGTCAATAGCCAATACTATTTTTAGATATTGTTTTAGTTTTAATTTGTGGCTGCTGCCTGTGCCTGGGGTGTTGACAAATGTTTTTTCTTACTTGCAGCACAGGTTGGATCGGTCCTGTGAGTATTTTTGGTTACTTTGTGATTGGGACATTTGCCAATAAAACTCTCATGGGACCTATTGTGTCTACACTTTTTGAGCAAGAAAAACTGGAGGGGGACTTCAGGTTAGTCTGGATTGTAAAAATTGTATGTTATTTTAAAAAACTTCTCAACCGAGGTAATTCGTTTTGTAGTAGTGTCCTCTCCTTGACATAAATGAAATAAGGAAGTCAAACAGGATATCAGTGCAATGTCATACCATTATGTTCTGGCCATCTTGGACAAAGTTACAGGAAATTACAGCAAAGATTCTTTTTATCAACTTCTTTTTTTGCAGATTTAAGCACATGCAGATCCGAGTCAATGCAGAGTCGGCAGCTTTTTACAGGTGTGCACAAACAACCACATTACAGTGACCGAAACCGCAGACACAGCATTCATTTCACTGATCAAACACACATTTGAAACATTTTAAACTCTTATCTCTACTTGTTACGTGGCCGATTCAGTGCTTTGTGTCTGTTTTAGAGCTGGTAAAGTGGAGCACATGAGGACAGACCGAAGGTTGCAGGCTTTGTTACATACTCAAAGAAGTCTGATCAACAAAGAGCTCTGGCTTTACAGTAAGAACCATCGTTTTCTAAATCAGTCATTGTTCTTTGCAGTCATTTGCAGTCACCATGAATTCATTTGGTGTAGTGATTTAGGTTAATCCTAAAGCCTAACCGCAATATAGTGATTCTGATTGAATTACAGTTAATCTTACAGCCCTAACAGATCTAATTAGACATTAATGACACCAGCACTCTCTGAACATTGGCTTGTGATGTGACTGGACTATCTTGGTTCATCATTGATTAACATTGTTCAACTCTGTCCTGTGTTAGTTGGAGTAAACACCTTTGACTACCTGGGAGGATTCCTCAGCTACATTATAATCGCTATTCCCATCTTCACTGGAGTTTATGACGGCCTCACTCCAGGAGAACTCAGCGCACTCATTAGTAAAGTGAGTAGTGTTTTTAGAATTGTTTTTAGTAAAATAAATGATCAAGTATTGAAAGTAAAAAATCACTGCATTTCACATGTATTAGTAATTAGTATACTTAGTATTTTGTTCTGCTCTAAAATTGTTAATGGCATCTTTAATTGTCAGTGTTATTTTTAACATACCATATTATATCCATAAAATCATTATGTATACTTCAGTAGCATAAATACTACATGAATACTTAGGCCACTTATTTTGTTCTCCCTTCAAAATGTCACCTACTATTTGTCCAGTAGGTGGCAGCAAAGGTTTTGAGAATCCTACAGCTGTGTCAGGCATTTCACAATGTGGATCCAATATTGTGCTTCTTGTAAAATGTTCTGTGTAGGAAATGACCATTTCTTTGATTTTGTAATAAATGTGATTGATATGCTCTTTTTGATTTCTTAGGTAGTAACCTTCTCTATATGTAATAAGTCTTCAGCTTGATAGTTTTAATATCTCCTCTGCTTCCTTTTCTTGTTTATATTCAGAACGCCTTCGTGTGCATCTACTTGATAAATGGCTTCACGCAGCTAATAGACCTGTCAACCACTCTGTCCGATGTGGCAGGATACACCCACAGGTATCACGCTGCATACCCAAGTCGTCCTCCACGGAGACGGATGATCCCACAGCGTGTTTCTATGGCATCTCATTTTCTGACTGAATGTGTGTGTTCAGGATCGGGGAGCTCAGAGAAGTAATGGACGACATCCTCCGTAAACAGTGCGACTACGACCCCGCGTCAGGAGAGAGCTACGACTTTGACAGGTTTGTATCACTTGTTAATGTATTCTGCTAAGACTGTGGGGATCACCTGGGCAAGAGTAGCAGAGTTATAGAATTAATATGAGTACTTAAAGCAGATTACATTGGCTTTTTGTGCTGAAGAAAAGTATTAAAAAGCCACTTGTAGCATGTGTATTTTAACACATGTTAACACAGTTTTTTGTACTTGGACCTTCATAACACCAGATATAATTGATTTGTCTTAAATTGATTGCAATATGGAATTTAACACACGTATCTTGGATTAATCCATTACAGGTGTTTTGGAACTTTTTATTATTACAGGTGTTTTTCTTACCAAAAATACAGATTTAAAAATATGAATTCTTAATGTGAGTTAGCTTCTCCATAAACATCACCTCCTAGACTCCAGAGATAGACATGTTTAATGCTATACTTTCATGCTCTTTCACAGATTTCAGGCAATGCACAAACTTGATGGCGATGTTTAAAAAAAAAAAACTGTTTTCAGTGATCTAGTGGAATGAGACTGTTACTGTAGTTATATTTGTGACTTGATGTCTCCCATCACAGTGATTTTAATGTTCATGCTGGCCCAGTGGATACAGCCTTTATAGTGGACCATCTCTCTTATAAGTCTCCATACTCAGAGGACCTCCTGGTGGAAGATCTGAGTCTGAAAATCTGTCAGGGTGAACATCTGCTCGTGGTGGGCAACACAGGAACCGGAAAAACATCACTACTCAGGGTCCTCAACCGACTCTGGGAGGCAGACAGTGGTGAGTGGTTAATACTCTGATGCTTCAGTTAACTCTACCAGAGTTAATATTAACATATTAACTTTGTTTTAATGTTTAATGTTTAGGCTTTGTTCACATGACGACATGTTTTGGACCCAGAGGAACACTTTTTCTGCCCCAAAAACCATACCTGACCGATGGAACACTGCGGGAACAGGTGTGTAGTATTTGTGTTTTACATGTAAATGACATAATCAACATTTTATTCTCTTATGATTACAAATATTTACTTGAAACAGAAACATTTTTTAAACCCTAATTGTACTATGTAGTTATTTCACTTCTTACCTCTAGGTGATTTACCCACTCAAGGATATCTATCCTGTATCAGGTATCAGATACATTGTGAAATGAGAATATAACAACATATTTTAATCTATCTGATTAAAAACCTTTGCCCTCAGGGTCAGTAGATGATGACAGAATAATAAAGTTCCTAGAATTGGCTGGAGTGGTACGTAAAGCCATATCAAATGTAATATAGTAGTACTTTGTTTGTTATTGACCTTCTTACAGTGTGAGTATTTTTCACTGTGCTCTAGTCCAGTCTCCTGAAGAGAACAGGTGGCTTGGATGAGAAGGTCGACTGGAACTGGTACAAGAAATGTCTCTTAATAAAGTTTTGTCATTTGTACTGATTTTGAATTTGTCCAACAAATACTTTTTCTTTGTAGGTACGATGTACTGTCCCCTGGTGAAATGCAGCGCCTCAGCTTTGCACGGCTCTTCTACTTACAGCCTAAATATGCAAGTATGTTACAAAACACACATATTAAAGACAATTATAAATCATAAATATTAAAGCAGCACTGTGTAACTTTTCTGCCACCTTCTCATCCTCATGGAGATTGTTGTTTGCCTAGAATGTTCCAAAGTATAGCATTAAATGCATCTATGTTACTTGTTACTTGGCGAAGTGACATCACCTACTCTTTTCCATGTATTTAAAAGTTTACTGCTATAGTGTGGAACATTACAGATAAAGCAATAACTTCTCCATGGAGACAAGGCAGAGGAGCCTTAATTCTATGTTCCTTTCCAGTATTGGATGAAGCCACTAGTGCATTGACAGAGGAGGCAGAGGCTCAGCTGTATCGCTTGTGTAAACAGCTTGGGATGACACTGGTCAGTCTGGGACACCGTAGCAGCCTCGAAAAGGTACATTTCACTCCTACGAGACCATCTACCTGATATTAGAGGTTTATCTTATTACAGTGGTCATTCATGGGTTTGTTTTTGTTTTTTAGTATCATGATGTCCAACTGAAACTGTGTGGAGGCGGCCGCTGGGAGTTAAGTGATCTGAGAGAAGGCATCCTTTCAGAGGCACTATGATGATCACACAAGCTCCTCCTCTATGAAGGATGGAACAAAACACATGTACTGTACATTTTAGTTACTGTACTTTTATATATAAAATTAGCAAATTTCACAAACCTACTTACACTTGACCTGGAATTGTTGAATTTTAAATGACTTCACATCAAACTATAGGCCTACAATGATAAGGAAATGTGCCTCAGGTATAATTATTATTAGTTATTGAACAGATTTATACTGCAAGTGAGTTCAGTCTGAAAAAGGATAAGAAAAGCATCCTGAAACCTCAATTTAGACCTTCTCAGGCCTTAATGGTAGTGTTTACATTTATTATAATCATCTCTAACACTTTTAACAAAATTATTTGTTAATTGTACAAAAAGGTATAATACATTTTAAGTTAATTTAAAGTTTTTACATCACATACAATATTGTCTGGAATTTCATTTGCATTCTTTCATCATCTCATAGAAACGTATTAAAACATCTGTATTTTTAAGACACTTCTAGTTATGGTTTATTGCATAGAGCCTGATGCCCCTGGATGATCTCCTGAACTGCAGTGGGGTCGTCCAGCGTGCTGAGGTCTCCCAGCCCGTTCAAGTCCTTCTCCACCACTTTACGCAGCACGCGGCGCATTATCTTACCCGAGCGCGTTTTAGGCAGGCGACTGGCAACCTAAAACAAAATACATTACAACATTACATTACGTACTTAAATTACAGAACAATGACTTAAAAAATCTTGAATTTTAATGCTTACCTGAATATAGTCTGGACAGGCGTATTTGGCTATAGACTTTGATACGCTGTCTTTGAGCTGTTGGTTTAATGTGGTTTCTGTAATGTCCACTCCCTTTTTTAGCACCACAAAAGCGTACACACCTGGCCAGAGAGGGCAGTTGAAATAAGGCCTTTCATAGTTATAGTTACACATTTACAGTTTTCATATGAATAAAACATCCAGTTTTTTTTTAACGATCAGTGTAATTTCTCACCTTCCCCTTTTATGTCATGTGCGTAACCAATGACCGCTGATTCAGCCACAGCAGAGCAGTGATTCTGTAAATGCAAACCACAAGTTTATTTTTTGTCTTAAGTTCATAATGAGTCAGACAAGTATCTAATCCACGAAAATCTGAAAGAATAACACACACGAAGTAGTAAGTTTAACTGGATCAGGATGAAATCTTACCACAACATCCTCTATTTCTGCCGTCCCAATTCTGTGTCCGCTGACGTTGATGACGTCATCTAATCGACCAGTGATCTGATAGTAACCCTCTTCAGTTCGATTGGCCCCATCTCCCGTAAAAAAGTACCCTGTAAAACATAAACTAATTAGATGAACTATAAACACATATAAACGGCTAAATCATCTAATCCTTACCAGGGAAGGGCTGGCAGTATGTCTCTATAAACCTCTGATGGTCGTTGTGAATAGTTCGGGCCATACCAGGCCAGGGCTGGGCCAGGCAAAGGGCTCCAGATGCAACTTTAGACGTCAACTCCTTTCCCTTAACAGATAATGGTACAATATAAAAAGCTGAATGAAACAGTGAAGTCTTTGATTCAAATCAATGGTTGACTTTTATACAAGGACTAGTATTGTTGCCAAAAGTTGAGTTTGAGCCAAAAAAGATCAGCACCCCTCTCCAACTGTCTCCACAATCTGTGCATTTTAGGAGCTCAACGGAGGCAATGTCCCGGTTACAGATGCATCAACACGAATATTGCAATCGGACTTCAGACTTGTGCGTCTCATCCAGAAAGATGCGCAAGATCTGATAACAGTTGAAGATGATTATATTTAGGCCTTGATTGATTACTAGCCATTGTTGAAAGTGAAAGTCTAATCCTGTTTGCCTTTTAGTTAATCTAATGCTGCTGCAGGGTTAATATAAAATGTGTTAATCTTAGTTTCTTGGATCAGGTCGCATGTTCACTTTTTTTTAGAAAAGTGCTGCTATCAGTTGGTATCGTGTTTGTGGAGAGTTTGGCAGGACACGGGGGCGGCTGGTATCAAAAGTGCCACAGCTGCTGCGACTCTCCTAATCCTAATCTGACCCCTGTTCCCATACAGTTTAGCCTGGATTCCACACATGTGAAAATACAGGGGTGTGGGCTGTACCTCATTGTCTATGAGCACTGGCTTGATGCCAAAGAAGGGTCTCATGGCCATTCCTGGGACAATCTCAGCGTCCGGGTCTGATGGCCTCGGGGCAATGCAAATGCCACCTGTCTCTGAAACAGGAAACATGAAAGAAAAATTAGGCTCTGCATGATGGTCTAGGGGAGCTTTCTTAAACTGGTACGCAAGCTCCTTATGGTGGTACACAAAGCCCTCTACAAATAGGTTAGGTTAGTTTATTTATTGTAAAAAAAAACATTGTAAATACATGAGCGAAAAACAACCACATGAAGATACGATCATTACAGATGCCACATGCCATTATGAAAGTAACAAAATATAAAATTAAGTGGCCAAAATATATAAAGTCACATCAAACTTCATAGTGCATTGTTCAAACTTATAATAGCTTGTGAGATGAAGCTATTAACAGCGAGAAGTCTGACATATAATGGAGAGAAACCTTCTCCTGGAGGGCAGAAGCTCAAACATGTCCCTACAGGAGGCCAGAGTGGTCGTGTATGATCTGAAGAGCTTGGTTTAAAAGTCTACATTTGTAAAGATTCTCACTGTCATTTTGTCATTTTGTGCCAGTTACATCCATTCTCTCGTTCTCCTTTGTGTTATTATAACTACTATAGCAATGATGTAGCCCTAGTTTAGCCCTAGTTTAGACCTGGAATAATCCGGTTATGGACCTGGTGGCACTGACCTGAACCCCTGACCTCGGGGTTAGGTCACAGTTAGAGTTGATGATACATCATATACAGGATCATTTTGAAATACTTGTTCTTAGTAAAGAAAAATTACAATATGAAGTGTATAATAAATCTGGATGTTGTATATAAGGCTATTTATGTCTATTCCAGTTCTTACAGTTTTTACAGCACCTGCGCAGTCATGAACCTGGCACGGTTTAGTATTTCTGATGGATTTCAAAAGTATAACTGGATGATGCTTATCTAGAATATCTATTAACATTTTGGTATATCATTTTTTGTCAGTATTGTACAGTGCTAGTCTATTGTAAGATCAATTCCTGGCAGCTCTGAGAATTTCTTGAATATTTTCCTTCAGCTCATTTCACACTAAACTTCCAGGTTCCCATAAATGTATGAATTATATGAATCCATAAAATGAGATACTTTGCGTTGGCAATACGTCTGAAACGGCAATGTCCTTTGCATTAACATATGTCTTAACTAAACCAGTTTTGTTTAATCAAGTTGTAACACATTGCAGGAGCTGTGTGAAGAGATAACACCAAACCCACTCCTCCTGCTTAAACCGTTAGCTGTGTCTTTTATATGACATAAAAATGAAAACTGAAATCAAAATCTGATTAGCATAAGTCTCTTTCACTGTACAGATGTAGCTTTAGGAATTACTGCCATATTAAGTAAATTAAATGTTATTAGGTCTGTCCAGGCTGTGGGAGTGGTTAATCTGATGAAGCTGATCAGAGGCTGGTATAAAGTAGGGCATAACAGATAAAAGTATTAGCAACGAGGATCCATACTCCAACTTCCTCTCTAACTTTTCTATGTAAAGTCACTGTTAGATAAATTGTTAATACTGTTATAATTATCCCATATTAATATAACATATTAATATTTCTTCCATTTTGTCCCTTTCCGTTTCTCTCTACTGTGTAATTCAACATGGCGCCATGTGCCAACAGCGGATCAGAATCTAATTCTGTCTCTAAACAGGCTACTTGTTCCCAGATCAACCAAATGACAATTATGAATAATGCCACTTAGTCCTAATGGGAATCAGAGTCCAGGAAAGCAGCAAACAACATAATCCTTCTGACTGAAGTATTTGGGTCATGGTGTATCTATGTGGTTTCCAGGCATGATGTTTAATTATTATCAATTAATTATCGACTTATGTGCCATTCGTATGGTAATTATGCAGCTTTGTCCCATTTGGTCATTACTAAAACTCATTTAGAGCCACTGTGTTGGGTTCATCTGCGCTTCAACACAAATATCAGCTCTATTCAAACATCCGCTCCACCAAAGGTAAACACCACATGCCAATATATGTTTTATGACTGAAAATTCATTTAGACCAAATATGCCAGTAGTCTAACAAGGCAGCCATAAGTACTTTATGTTGAGTATTAATCATGTGTAAAAGTGTCTAACCATCTATTGGTCGTATGTATACATTTTAGTGGTATCAATATGAACATGTAGTCAGTTCTGCCTGTGTTACTCTGGGCTTTTTGAGGAAAACATCTGTGTTCACTTTGGACTCCACTGGGATGTGTGTAGTTGTGCGTATTTTGTATTGTTTATGTGTGCAGAGAGCAGTGACTAAAGCAGCCACAATCTTACATAACTGTTTTGTTTCAGGGATGCAGTGGAGCACAGAGCCTCAGAGAAGCTGCTGACGTGGCTGTTTGAGCTACAAAAGTGAAACTTCACTTGCGAGTGTCCAGATAGGAAGAGTAGAATTATAAGTGAAAGTACATGGTGCTAGTAGTGTTCATGTAAATCACAGGAAAGTATTTGTTATTTAATAATTGCACATACCTGTTTGCCACCATGTATCTACTACGGGGCAGCGCCCGTCGCCCACCACCCTGTGGTACCACTCCCAGGCTTCTCTGTTGATTGGCTCCCCCACTAGAGGAAAAGGCAGAGGCAGCATGTGATTCTGATAGTGTTAAATCTCTGATAAGATAAAACATAAGTATAGTGTGTAGGATAACTGTATAACTGGAGGAAGGTCAAACTGTCCAGTTTACCATAAGAACATGTGAGCACTTGTATGTGTGTGTGTGTGTATGTGTGTGTAGTTAAAACAGGCTCCCTGACCCTGAGCTGCTCCACATGTGACTGTGTGAGGTGCTAAAATGGCCCTGGTCAAACAGCTACATAACTGACAGGTATAAATACACTCTGCACATTGTATCTTTTCAGTCTTGGTCCGCTCTGTGAATATGTTTATGCATAATTGTAGACATCCATTTTGTACATGTGCCTGTGGTGAATGTTACTGCTGACATACCAGAGCCCAGGGTTTTGAGGGAGGAGCGGTCGTACTTGTGCACCCATTGGTCTCCGTACTTGAGCAGCAGGCGGATGGCTGTCGGAGCTCCATAAAACTGGTTAATCTGTAGTCGCTCAACCATCTCCCAGTATCTTCCTGATAGTAACAATGGAGTTAGAACAATTACAGTGCAGCTGAGCATTTTACAGAGCAATATAAAGAGTTTGCAGTAAAAAATGTTTCTCTACAATGTGTAAAGAACAATAGCAAGCTAACGTTAACATTCAAGATAACTGTTTACAGAAGCTACTAATTTTAGCGGGAAGCACAGTCAGGTTCAGTGTTAAGTGTAAACAGAACAAAGAGGCCTCCTGCTGAGCTGACAGCAGACATTCCTCCAGACTATTAACCTTGACATATTATAGCGTTTTTCAAATATTACATAATGCTGCAGACTGTTACATAATCCTTCATACCTGGGTTTGGATAAACAGGAGTGCTTTCAAACAAAACAGTAGTTCCTCCATTTGCCAGAGGCCCGTAGACGCAGTAACTATGTCCAGTTATCCAGCCAATATCAGCGACACAGCCAAACACGTCCCCATCATGGTAATCAAACACATACTGGAGATGAGAACAGTTAAAAAATGTGAATTCATGATATATTTACTTCAGATTTTCATTCAGCTGTCGTGGTGCTGTGTTACCTTGTGTGTTAATGAGGCGTAGAGGAGGTATCCAGCCTGAGTGTGCACGAGCCCTTTAGGTTTGCCGGTGCTGCCCGATGTGTAGAGCATAAATAAAACATCTTCACTGTCCATCGCGGCGGGTTCACAGATCACATCCTCCTGCATCATCGCCTATAAAGAGATAATAATAAACTAAATGTAATATCAAATGTTCTGTCAGTGGAAAACAGCATCACTAGTACAAATCAGAAATATTTAGATCTGATTCTCGGAGTGTGTTTAGATGCAATAATTTAAAATACCTGGTGACACATCAGTTAATCAGTGTATTTTAGAGTAAGCGTTGAATTTGAAAAACAAATTACCAAGCATTTTAAACTTAACTACTCCAATCTTTTTCTCTTTCTTTAGTTTGCATATGTTTTTCTTGCACCAGTGTGAACGATCAGAAAGAAATCAGATGAACAGGACATTTCAATAGCCCCTAGAAATTAGAAATGGAGGAATTTCCTGGAGTGCATATAGCCAATGATTGATTAATAAACCAAAGTTACCTCAGAATTAGGGCGAGGTATCATTAAGAAATTGCAGATACGAAACATACCTCGATACACAGGCCATTGTACAAAACATATCTCGATACAGTGCACTTTACTTTACTTTACTCTACTACAGTTCAGTAAAAACTAAAACATGACTGTGATACTAGATGTCTTTGTTAAACCACTTCTTGCGCAAAGTTAATATGAAACACACCTATTTTAAAATGTGAACTGTGTTGCATAAACAAGTTTCCTTCCTCTGAACAAATATAAAAACTGTACCAAAATTTACTTAAATTTACCAAACTTTATTTTTGTTTGTAATGTGTCTTTGAGTGTCCAAAAAAGCGCTATAAAAGTTTGATGTATTATTATTATTATTTAGTAAAATTTAGGTCAATTACATGACGCGTGTCCAATTGCAATTTCTTCAGTTAAAAAGGTTCAAATGTTATAATCAATCACCACATACCTGTAGCACCTCTGACCTCTATGGAACCAAATCATTTTTTTCAGAAATAATTAGTTATTATGCATATTTTTTGTACTTAAAGACTCTATTTTCAAAATCAAATTTATTTTCTTTCTTTTTTGGCATATTTTCTGGAGTGTTTTGTAGTCCCACCTGAAATTTCAGCTTTTTTGAATAGATATTTCTTTCATATGTCCTTTTTTTCAAATATCATATTACTTAGAACTTAGGTCTAAAACATGGTTGGGATATTAATCTTAACCCAATTGATACACTTTTTAACTGCATTTTAGATATGAAGTCCTGGATGGCAGCAAACTTCCTCCAGCTCAACCAGGGCAAACTGAGGTTTGATTTATTAGTCCTGATGCTCAGAGAGAGACTCAAAGCTCCAAACCTGCTCACTTAACCCCAGTGCCAGAAGTTTAGGAGTTATTTTTGATAGTGAGCTGAGCTTTGAGCCACACACCAGGTCTATCACTAAATCTGGATTTTATCATATCAAAAAGAGTCCGACCATTTCTCTCTCAAGCCAGTGCAGAGACTTTGATACCTGCTTTTATTACAAACTGTGTGGACACTGTACTGCTCTTCTCTCTGGTCTAACAAAGAAAACTCCTGCTCCACTGCAGCTGCTGCAGAACTCTGCAGCTTGACTGCTGACCAAGACCAGGAAGAGAAAACATCACCCCAGTGCTGAAGTCTCTGCAATGGCTCCCATGAGCTTCAGGAGAGATTTTAAAGTTCTTTTATTGGTTTATAAAGCTCTTAATGGTCTTAGCCTTATTCTTATCTGCTTTTATTATATGAGCCTCTCGGACCCTCAGGTCCTCTGGTCTTTTAACTCTCCCAAGAGTCCAAACTAAAACTCATGCTGAGGCGTCATTCAGTTTTTACAGCCCCGTCTGTGTTGACCTGAGGATCTGAGTGAGTTTTCATATTTTAAAAGTAAACTCAAAACCGATAAAGTTTGATTGATTGATTGATTGATTGATAGAAAATAAAACAATTTTAAAGTTATTCTCGGTTGCACCACATGACACTTTTTAATGTTGTAGCCAATTCATTTACATTAAAAAAAATGTTAATATAAATGTCAAACATAGATTTATGCAGACCTGACATTGTAAAGATTTGAAAAAGTTCAAGAGAAACTTGAAATCATTGACCCATAAACAAAAAAAAAATACTCTTGGCGATATATCGATACAGCAGATATCAATACTGTTTCACATTAAACTATACGATATATTGATATGTTTACACTCCTACTCAGAATCCAATTCATTTATGTGCAGCCGTCTTACCTCCTCCATAGCGACATCCCTGCTGTTCAAAGCCACTGGAGTCTCTGTCCTCATGGCGATGAAAACCTGTCGAACATTTGGACACTCGTCTACGGCTGCGTCCACCGTCTTCTTCAGGTTTATCATCTTCCCCCCTCGGACGCCCTGGTTTACTGTGATCACTGTGCTGGAGTTGGCTGGAAACAACAGACAACAGCAAATATATTATCCTCATTGCACTGGGTCTTATTCATTTTAGAGTTGATTATGAAATGTTATTGTTTGTTTTTAAAGCCCTTCATGGACTGGCCACAGTGAACATTTCAGACCTTGTTGTTCCCCACACTCCTTCACACGCTCTGAGGTCTGAGGTCCCAAAAATGAGACTCAAAACCTGGGGTGATCAAAACAACTAGTAGAATGCCTTTATTGCTGAAGAGTCACTGAGTAGAAAAGTATTGTGAATAGTATAAAAAATCAGATACAAACTAATCCCAAAACTAGATCATAATTTGAGCAAGAATTGGAAAAAAAATCACATTAATGAGAGAAAATGTAACTTTTCCTGAACAGTTTTACTACTGTAGGCCACATGGTACAAGAAAATACAATTGTTTTTTGTTAAAGATAATCTAAAAAGGGCATTTTTTCAGTATAATATTAATATCTCTGTCCTCACCGTCTCTGATGCGCTCGGCCAAAGAGTCTGAGCTGAATCCTGCGAACACAACGTTATGAGCCGCACCGACCCGCGCACACGCCAACATGGAGGCCACGGCCAAGGGGCAGGGGGGCATGTAGATGGTCACACAGTCTCCCTTCTTTACCCCGTGACGTCGCAGCAAGTTGCCGAGACGACATGTCATTTCCAACAACTCCCTGCATACATAATACACAGTCATTAAATAGTAACACATAACACACTGACAGAGATGAAAGGACATAAGATCCAAAATCCATAACAAAAATGTATGTCCAGGGTAGAAGTTTGCATCTATTTTATTATTTCTATTACAAAGGGTTGAAAAAAAAGCATTTACTGCGATCACAGACATTTCAGAATAGTTAAAGTTTTAGTTCACATATTTTTAAAGGGTCTATAAAAGTTTATCTGGTATTTTCTGGTATTATATTATAAGTAGGCAGGGCAGGAGTTACAGTTTTGACAACTTGTTATTATCATTGTAAAAGTTAAGGCCAAGTTTCTTTGTTTTCTCACTTTATAGGTTTAACAACAGCATTATCTCCACTGTGAAACGCTCTCTTCTTCATGAGGTGAGCCTGAACACACTAACCTGTACGTGACTTTGACCTCTGACCCCGGCTCATCTCTCTCCCAGATGAGGGCCACTTTGTCAGGGCAGGTGAGCACATGGCGGTCCAGGCAGTTCACTGTCCACACAAACAGACCATAAAGAAAGTGAACATAATAGTAAATGACACATGCACACAGGAGGGTGTTGTTTTACCAGCGTGTTTGTACAGTAACAAGTAAGTGCTGCTGTTCCTAACCTCTGTAGGCTGCTACCTGAACTGACAAACTACCAACTTATGACCTACGACCTACTAAAAATAAAACAGTATCCATTTTATTTCTAGATTTAGATTTTAAACAGGAAGGGGCCCCAAGTGTGTGATAGGCTACAGAGGTGGGAACATTAATGCTGGTGGAACAACATGTTTTTGCATCACAATAAGTCTCCGTGAAACCAAACAGAAAAGCCACCCATAATAGAAGAAAAGAGCCTGAAATAACGCGACGTGGTTTGAATTAAGATGACTAAATGTTGCCAATACTGAATCCAAGTCATTTCATCTGCGCCTTCTCGAGTTCTCTTACTTTGGTTTGCACTTTTAAGGTTGTTTATGAACCACCTACCGGACACGTTGAGCTTTCCTCCCACAAACCACTTGACTTTGCCTCGTCTCAGGTCGCAGTCCAGCACCTTGGAGTAGTCGCTGATCCAGGTGAGCCTTTGCTTGGCTATAGTTTCCCAAAATGTGTCACTGTGCGTCAGGGAAAAGTCGTGAAGCGTTGCGCGGTCCGTGACTCCCTGAAACCCCGCAGCTTCTGGCATAGCAGCGGCAACATTGCTCCAAGACGACGCATTTAGACGCCTGTGCTTTAGTGGACGAAAACAAGTTAAAAGGCGCCTCGAAGTGCAGCGCAGCCACATTACGCGAGCAAACCACACGGGTTATCGGGGCTGTAGCTGCGCGGAGGAAGTCAGAAGTGGAGAATAAAAGTACAACCGAAACTATAAGAGGGGAAGAGCTGCGGGGCTGATGAGTGGGGCGGGTTTGCGCACAAGTGCCAGTCCTTGTTGTGTCTTTACTGGAATCTACGAGTGTACGGAACGCGCGCTTTTACGCAATAACGCATCAGTAACTTTTACCGTCACTGTTGCATCCGCAGTTATATTTTTACCTTCTCCGTACGGTTTAAGTGCGTTTTACATACTTTTACATACTTTTTTGTAACATATCTCGAGATCCATCCTCAGGGAATCCCGCCCCCAACCCCAAAAACTTCTCCAGACTGGCTGAAGTGGGAGGAATGTCACGTGGTACAATGAATAGATTCGTTACAGTTGATGCAGTTTTATTTGTCTACATTTACAGTCGTAAGGAGACAAACACATATAGGATTAGCTACACAGTGATAACATGGTACTAGTTTTATTTACATCATGTGCAACAAATGGCAGCTGTAGTGTCAGTGTTGATGAGGTCTGCAGGTATCTCACATCATCAGGGTTCAAAGGTCATAGTTCAAATGGTCTGTAGCACCTCTGGAGCAAAGGAGTGGTGGGAAATTGTTCTCCATGACCGGTTTAGTAACATACTGCAGGGCTTTTCCAGCAGTGTGTCCCTCTGGGCCATTTAGCCAAATATGTCCCTTTATTTGGCACCATTAAATATTTTTAATTTGTCTTTTTCACCTCTGTCTCCTCCTTCATCGCCTCCTCCTCCTCCTCCTCCTCGTCTTTATGCTTTTTGTCAGGAACTTTTGACAGTATCTTGGCATTATGCTCGAGCGCCTTGGCCCTCAGAACTGCGATACTGTTCTCTCTCATCTCCTCTTTGGAAAAGTCCAATACTGTGTCCTTTGTCCACTTTTCCTTGTCCTCCTCTGGTGCTTTGTCCTCCGCCTTGTCCTGAGGTGGAAGTATCGTGCTGCAGGTTTTGCCTGGAGAGGTGTGAGTTGTCTCCACAGACTTCTTGTGCATACCTGAAAAGCAGTGACACAAACATTTACCACTTTGAATTTTACTTTCCGTTATTGTGCAAGTTCACCTTATCAAGTGTAGTCATTATGTCATTAGTGTGTCATTAGCACACGCTGTACTTTTTATTGCATAATATTGTGTTGTACTGGCCGTGTCAATGTTGTCATAGGAAGGAGTGCTAGACCATTGCAATACTTTTACTCAGATAATTTACTTGAGAATACTTCTTTAAGTAGTAATAGAGTTTTGTATTCTTTTGTTCTGGTTCAGTTTGGTCTAAACAGTTGCAGTACTTCTATAATACATGTAATGTAATAGCAGTACTAGTGGTGGCAGTCAAAAAAAAATTATTTCAACTAAAGTAAAAGCTATTTTTTTAATGCTCTATCTTTTAGGACAGACTGTGAGCAGATCTTCTCTCAGCTGAAGTCCTCCATAGTGAGCAGACAGTGAGTATATTGGTAAAGGAATCTTGACTCAGAGCAGCCTAATTGATTTATACAAATCAATTGACATGTGGCAGGAAGGAGATTTAGCCTAATCTGTCCTGATGAAGTGGGATTTACACACCATTGACTGTCACCTCTTATTGAAAAGGGCACACTTTCATTGGCTCTTTACACACTTCACGTTTCTGTGTCCAAAAAGTGCTATGAACTGTTACATTTACCTATAGGAAGCTAAGGAATGCTAACTTTTTTATCTACTTATGCCTTATTAAAGTTACATTATCTACTTATCTTTAAATGTGTCCAAAAGTAAAACAAACCAAAAGTACCTAGTAACCACGGTGCGTATGATTCTGTGATGCCGTCTTTGGCCGACTTCAGGATGGACTCTGGCAGTGGGATTGAGTGTCTGACCATAGCCCCATAAAGGCCGTACTCTGCCATAACGCTGCTGCGCCCCCAACACTTCTCCCTCTTCCTCCACTTGGCTCTGCGATTCTGAAACCACACCTGCACATCACAAAGAAAAAGATCATAAATACAAGATAATACACATATGTACAGTGAAAATGCATCTGAGTTGATCTTGATTGAGTAACTTTTCATAGAAGAAAGAGTTACAATGACATCTGCTGGAGAGCTGGCATATCTCAGTGGTCAAATGGAGATTTCTACTTCACAGTTTCTTATCTTACCCAAATTCTGGACATAAATGGTCACAGATACAGCTTTTTTAACCAGTCCAAAGCCCAGTGAAAAAAAATAAATCAAACAATGCAAATTATAAGGAAGATAATTTTGTTGTGGTAAATTCAAAGGGGCAAACAAAATGAAAGAATGCTTCTACAAAATACCAAATATTATACACAAAGAAGAGCTGGATGTTTTAGTCAATACAGTAAATGGTTTATCACTGAATATTAACTTTTCATATTCTCAAAATGTACAGCTGTTGCAGGAAAGTCGACATTTTTTCTAGTGAATTTTATGACCAGTCCATAACCATTGTGTGTGTGTGTGTGTGTGTGTGTGTGTCAGTGTGTGAACATGTGCTGTTGCATTCTCCTGCGCCTTGTGTAGATCCTAAATTGATTTGCCAGACCTTGTAACACCCTCCGCCAGCTCGTGAATATGGATGAGCCAAACAGGAAAAATGAGCATCCTAAAATGGCGGAGGAGGCAGGATGAGATTGCTGGGATTGGTTCCTGCTGCGTGTGTGTGGAATTAAAAACACTCTGTAGCGGAAAACCTATTCAGGTACATAGCTCTGATGATAGCCTCCATCTCATAAAAAGATGGGCCTCAGATAAGCAATCATGCTTTGTGACAGCAGCAGCGTGAGTGAGCGCTGACCCCCGGGGCACAGAGGCTGATTGAAAAATAAGTTAATTTCCACAGCTGATCGATGAGAGACAGGCGGCGAAATACCACGGGAAATTAAACTGCTCGGACCTGTGCTAATTCATTCTGTGCTTATCCCGTCCAAGATGAGCCAGGAGAAAAGTTCTTCTCAATTAACTAATTACACTTACACAGTTTGACTTCCTCTTGTGTGAGAGGTTTCAGTGCACAATACTGTGTGTTTAGATTCATGTGCAAACAGCTGAACTCTTGATCATTGAACATATTTCAAGCATCAGTGCTGCAAAGTCGCACTAAAAAAGGCCTTGATGACTTTTTTCTTGCCTCAAATGCAGTTGTTGACGATGCAGTAAATTATATGTCATCTGTTTTAGGCTAAACGATACACAGTTCTCTATTAAACTAAACTGAAAACCTCCATCCAGTTAATATGTAATGTTATTATTATAAAAAAATATAGTTTTGCTCCTTTTTCCTCCATTTGCAAGTCTGTATATTTTGCCAAAATGTTTCATAATTTTTCATAGTGAAGGATGTATTCATTATTATAATTACTATAATAATGATTATTGCTATTATTATTTTAATGTATGTATTTTTAATTGGCATTGTGTACTTCTGTAATATTTATGAAAATAAGAAAAACAGGTACTGTGATGGAACCTAAATAAATAAACATTGTATTTTATTATTTCTTACATATAAGCCTGTGTTTTCTGTTTGGGTTTCTTTTTTGTTTTCTGTTTTTTTCTGGGGTTTTTTCTATTAGTGTTACTAATGTTTCCGGTGTGATGTTTTTCAGTGTCCTACCTGGATTCGATCTTCTGGCAGCTCTGTTTTCATTGAGAGCATCTCCCGAGCATAAACGTCTGGATAGTGGGCTTCATTAAACGCCTTCTCCAGCTCCTCCAGCTGGTACGACGTGAAGATGGTCCTGGACAATAACTCTGTATTACACATTTGCCTCTCTTGGAATAAGCACATCATCATCAAGCTGTTGCCAGACAGGCTATAAATTACCTGAGTTTTTATCATACAAAATTCCACATTTAGGACACATTGTATTTTAAAATATATTTATTTTTGTATTAATTTAAAATGTATTTTTCTTACCTGTGTCGTCGTTTCTTTCGTTTCTTGTTCTGACTCATTGATGACTTAAACTTCTTATCTCCGGAGATGCTCATGTCATCCGAATCTGTACAAATAGCAAATT
>KN500958.1:7132-25237 GCA_000787155.1 Scartelaos histophorus | reverse complement strand
CAACAGGACTATTCCTGCTCTAATCTAAGGTTAAACCAGGTCTATTACAGGACTATTCTAGGTCTAATCTAGGACTAAACCAAGTCTATAACAGGACTATTCCAGGTCTAATCTAGGACTAAACCAAGTCTATAACAGGACTATTCCAGCTCTAATCTAGGGCTAAACCAGGTCTATAGCAGGACTATTCCAGGTCTAATCTAGGACTAAACCAAGTCTATAACAGGACTATTCCAGCTCTAATCTAGGGCTAAACCAGGTCTATAGCAGGACTATTCCAGGTCTAATCTAGGACTAAACCAAGTCTATAACAGGACTATTCCAGCTCTAATCTAGGGCTAAACCAGGTCTATAGCAGGACTATTCCAGGTCTAGGGCTAAATTGCTTCTGCTTTGACATCTCAGATCTTTGCTGTGAATTTTCCCCTCCGAATTTTGACTGTTGAATTTTAGGGCTTGAAAAAATCTGTGCTGAATATTTTAAAGGTGAAAAATTTATTCTGAATTTGAAACATATCGAAAAAGTAGCTGTCAAAAGAGTTAAAGCATTCAAAGTGAGAAATTGAACGGTATTTAAAATTCAAAATCTGATGAAACTAATTATCTTCTATAGAACCCCCTCAAAGTGATGTCGCAGCAAAATATCAATACTTTGTTGGGGCCCAATATTGTGTCTTATAGCGGCTGTCAGAAGCATTATAGGCGAGATAAATAACTTTAAAATAAAAAGTGATCTGAGGACAGCGTTTGCACCATCAGACCTGAGCTGGCATGAAACTATCTGAGTCATTCTGCGGAGTTATTGACATGTTGTGCTGTAGGAGCCTTTCCTCGTCAATGCTGAGGTTTAATTAGACATATTGTACAGGCCATTAAATCTGATCATTTGTGCCAATGAGACTGGACCAGGGTCAAGTGTAAACTGCACCGTAAGCACTCTGAACTCACAGCGAGAAGGTCCCAAGTTAAAAAATGATCAGCTCAATGTCAAATGAATGAATATATAGATGAATCATACTTCAAGCACCATAATTTACTCAATTAGCTCTACTTTGTTTCTATAAAAGTTAATGTAAAGTGAAAACTTGTAACCCTGCTGTTTTCTCTTCTCTTTTCCCCACCCAAAGTTGTATTTAGAGTGATTCGTGCATGTTTGAGTAATCTTCATTCTCCTGTATTCACTGCTCTGAACTGCTTGTCTCCATGGAGATAGATACGATTAATGCCATACTGTGGAGTCCAATTTGGCTCATAACTCATTTTTATTAAATCTAAAATAAGATTGATTTGATATCTTTAATTTTGAGATATTTTAAATAGTCAAGCAGTGACTCCAAAAAAAACCTTGCCTTTCTGAGTACTACTAGATCCAACCAGGTCTATAACAGGACTATTCTAGGTCTAATGTAGGACTAAACCAGGTCTATGACAGGACTATTTCAGGTCTAATCTAGGACTAAACCAGGTCTATAACAGGATTATTTCAGGTCCAATCTTGGACTAAACCTGGTCTATTACAGCACTATTCCAGGTCTAATGTAGGACTAAACCAGGTCTATTACAGCACTATTCCAGGTCTAATGTAGGACTAAACCAGGTCTATGACAGGACTATTTCAGGTCCAATCTAGGGCTAAAACAGGTCTGTAACAGGATTATTCCAGGTCCAATCTAGGGCTAAACCAGGTCTCTAACAGGATTATTTCAGGTCCAATCTAGGGCTAAACCAGGGCTAAACCAGGTCTGTAACAGAACTATTCCAGGTCCAAAATCTAGGGCTAAACCAGGTCTGTAACAGGACTGCTCCAGGTCTAATCTATGGCTAAACCAGGTTTAAACCAGGTCTGTAACAGGACCATTTCAGATCTAATCTGGGCTAAACTAGGCCTAAATGTGAACTCATTTCCACTGTAGTTTAAACAAAAAAATTACCCAAAAGATGACAACACTGTGAATAAAAGAAACTATAAATGAGCTAAACCTACAAATTGAAGATCTGTTTGAGAACTACCTGAAGGAGCTTGCGTACCACAGTTTGAGGAACACTGGTCTAAAGTTAAAACCTGCCTGTACATGTGACGCCATGGCAGCTACATTTCCCACAATTCAACAGGGCCTTTCATGTATAAACAAGAGTTATAGCTGTCGACCGTCCTTTTTATTGTCCTTGTCTTTTGTCCCGTTGCGACACTTTGATGGGACTGGCCACAGGAAACAATGCTTTCTTTTACAGCCAGAGGGCCTCGCTGAGAAACATGTGGGTCTGACTCCTGTTCCTCTTATCTTCATGTACACAGGCTGAAAACACATATATTCACTCATACAAAGCCTTGAACCACTGACCCAGCCTTTTACACGGGACAATCTGCATTTGTGTAGCTGGACCGTCCCACTTTTCAGATCGAGGACCATAAAGGAAGTCTGACCAAAGAGTGGGAGATAACAAGAAGAATTTAGCAGTGTTTGTAATAGAAGTTATTCAGTTCATTTGTCAGAAGATTTGGGTTTTTGATGCCGTTTATGTAATTATTGCCACAAAATACGCTATAAAGTGGATAAAAAGTTTGTAATGAGGGGGAAATATTCATGATCATTCAGAACATCAATCTACAAATTTGCTGCTGAACGCACTGTAAAAATGTGGTTTGCAGCAGCCACGTATCATTTTGTGTAAAATGGCCGCAGTTTAAAAGTTATTTATGTTCATGAAATTAAGATTTGAAGTATGAATAATAATAAAAGAAAAACTCTAGAAATCTGAGACTCTTGTATTTGTTTAGCAATTCATATTTCAGTTTTCTCTCAAACAGTAATGCTCCTGGACATGTTTAAAATGTGCACTGTGAAGTCATTCTTCATTTGATTTGCAAAATATACATTTCCAGCCAGACCCAGCAGTCAGGAGCCTTCCATCTTTGATTTGAGCGCCGTATCTGCACCCACTGGTCTGAAGCTCTGGTGGTCTGAGTGAGCACAGCAGTGGGAGCTGTTCAGATGGACTCTTGTGAACTGTGGTGATAATCCATCTTGGTGGCCATGTGACTGAACACACACTCTGTGGCTCTGTGTCTGTCGTTTCAGGCCGTACAGGGCGCTACACTCTCATAGAGAAGTGGAGGGACACAGAGAGGCACCTGTCCCCCCAGGAGTTCCCCGTCGTGTCTCTGAATAAATGGGGCCAATACGCCTCTGATGTTCAGCTCATCCTCCAGAGGACGGGGCCCTCGGTCAGTGAGAGGCCCACGTCTGACCGCACCAGGTCAGTATCTGCACAAGTGAGGAGGGTAGATCATTTAGACTCCACATTCTGATTCTATTTTTAGTCTGTCAAAACTTTAACCCTGCATGAGAGGAAAGGAATATAGGTCAATTACATGTAAGGACTTTAGTTTCTTTTGAACTTTTTCATATATTTACAATGTCAGGTGCATAAATCTGTCTTTCTATGTTTATATTAAGCATTTTTAGTGTTTTTTATGTAGATGAGTTGGCCATGACCTCATGTGGTGCAGAGAATAACCTTAAAATAGTTTTATTTTCTAAAACATGGTTGGGATGTTAATCTAAGTTGCGAGTCATATGAACATGAGATTGAAAACAGGAAAACATGAGATTTGAAAAAATGGACACACTCGGACAATATGTGTTTAAATATTATGGGGGAAATATCTGTTTGCCAAAAAAGAAAAAAAAAACAACTTGATTTTTAAACTTCAAAATTACACCAAATCTAATCATGAGTTAAGGGTGGATGGTCGCACCACATGAACATTTGACACTTTAAGTACAAAAAACATGCAGAATAATGATTTCTGGAGGTCATGGTTCTATGGAGGTCAGAGGTACTACAGGTATGTGAGGAATTATTATAAAATGTGAACCTTTTAACTGAAGAAATTGCAGTTGTACACACGTCATGTCATTGACCCATGTGCAATTAGAAATAAGCCTAAAACAAAGTATAAAGTATATAAGTTGTGTAATAATCTGACGTCATTAAATGTTGCAGAGTGCCGGAGAGAGGGTTTTATCGCCAGAGCCTGCCCCCACTGGCTAAGCTCCGCCCTTTCGCCACAGACCGCTCCCTCAGACGCAAAGAACCCAAACGAAAGTCCCTGACCTTCAGTGGAGGGGCCAGGGGACTCAGGGAGATCTTTGGACGGAGCAAAGACTCAGAAGGTACAGACTGCACACAGGCTAACAGCTAAAGCCTAACGGCTAAAGGGTGAAACTACATGAGTTCATCTACAGTGACTCAAAACTGTAAAGTGACTTTGAGCATTTGAAAGAGTTCTATATGGCATGAATGTATTGTTATTATCAAGTAAACCTTCCTTCAGACCATGCTTTTTTAACATTTTAAAATATATTACTTAACATATAAATAGTTCCATCTTTGGATCGACACAAGTACTCAAAATGGCACCTATATAAAGAGGCTATAAACTAGTATTAGTGTTTCATTTGAATTACGTACTGTATATTTGTCTTTTTGGAAAATAATCTTATAGTGTGAAATAAGTTACATTGTTCTTTCCTCCTCTGTCGTAGCCAAGCAGACGCAGCAGCGAGGGGTGAACCTGAATCTGAGCCGGGTGCTGGGGGGCAGCGGGGTGTCCTCTGCACCCGTCAGCCCCTGTCGGGAGCTAAGCCGCCTGGTGCAGAGACAGAGGGACCAGCTGGAGGCGCTAGAGAGCCGCCTGGAGGGCTGTGAGGGGGAGCTCCGGGACTGGGAGGAGGCCTTCGGAGAGGGACAGGTGAGGATGAATGCTTTTCCCCATGGAGATGTTATCGCTTTGTCTGGAATGTTCCGCAGTATGGCATTAAACCTTTCTATCTTCATGGAGTTTAAATGAGACCAAGATACATGTCAGATCTGTGGAGAGGAGACCCCACTCACAGTCAGAATACTTTTTCTGGATATTTTTGACCAATTAAACCACCAACAATTGAATAAATCTAAGGTAATGTAAGGGTGTTTAATATGTTCAGTGCCATACTGTAGAACATTTAGGCAAAAAGAATGACATACTCATAGAAACAGGCTTGTGACGGACCCCCAGTCAAAAAGTTACCTTTAATTTTTGTTTTTACTTTCTTTGCTTGTATTTGTGCCAATATTAGGTTAGTCTAGATCTATATTGATTAAATTAATTGAAACTTGAGTATATGTGTCAGAGGAATTGGCGCTGTTCCCTAAATCTTCTTAAATGAGACCTGAATTTTTTCGACTCGTCATCCGTAATAACAAATGATTAGTTGATGGTGCACTATGTAACTTTTCTTATCACCGTTTTGAGTCTGACAATACGATACACATCATGATGTGCATGTCCCGATATATCTCGATACTAAAACTGGACGGTATATTGTGATTTATCATGAATTACTTATTTTACAATGTATTATTGCTATTTATATTTTACTCTCTGATATTATATTGTGATGTGTGAGCTCCTGGGAATAAAATGATGTGTGAGCTCCTGTGCATAAAAAATCTCCTTTGTGGAAGAATAAAGTTTGTCCAAGTCTAAAGTCATCAGAACAGTGAATGTAACTAATGAATTTTTAAGACAAATATTATTTGATTCAGATGCATTTTGTATCGATTCACGAATTGTGCAATGAAGTATCATGATATATCACTGAATAGATTTAGATTTTAGATAGATAGATTTTTTTCTTACGCCCCTACCTTTTTGTCTGCCTGGAATGTTCCACATTATGGCATTAAACATACTGTATCTATCTTCTATTTGGTCAACTTTTTTCTTTTTTTAAACAATAATAATATTTGACAAGAAATTACAACCAAGGATTAAACAAAATATAACAAAACAAAACAAAACAAAAACGTTAAACAGGCCCAACATAACAAACAGGGATTCTTACTGTGAGCGGCATCGCCTCTCCACAGATCTGACCTGCAGCTTGATCCTGTGACATCCCCCGCTTCTGGAAATAGATCATTTAAACACTATACTGTGGAACATTTTAGTCAATAAGCAATAAGATCTCCATGGAGACAACAAAAAAAGTTACATTTGTGACTTTAATTATACAGTAAATACTGAGTTGCTGACATGCCCTTTCTCCATTCTCTTCAGCTGTTGTCTCTTTCATTATAGAACTTTATTGATCCACAAGGGAAATTACTTGGACACAGTAACTCACAGGACACAATATAATATAATAACAGAAGGGAATGGATCTCATCATTCCCTGTTTCCAGAGAGAGAACCTGGAGGAGGAGCTGTGCCGTCTGGAGCAGCAGCTGATGAGTACCTCGGTGGAGCTGGAGGAGGAGTTTCTCTGGGAGCACGAGCTTCAGATGGAGCAGGAGACGGAGGAGAGGCTCAGGCTGCAGCTGATAGAGCTCCAGAGCAGAGTGAGAGACTGTGAGGGCAAACTGAACGAGTACCTCACACACATACAGGTAAGTATACAGTGTACAAGTTAAAGTGGGACCAAACGCCTTAACTCCGCCAATAACCACATTTTAAACCCTGCAGCTCAATTCTTTTTCCTCTTTTTCTTTTCCTTTATTCCTTTCCTCAATCCTATATTTTTTCAGTAGTCATTCAAATGCCTTATATTAAGTGGTGTCCCAAAGCTCAGAGGAGGCAAGGGGATGAAACCACAGAGGAAACATCAGCAAAGACAGTTCTTCATGTATCCAAACAAAGCGCAGTGTGTCTCTTACCGGTAAAACAGAAGAGATGAAGAAACAGCTGCAGCGTGAAACTTAGATCCACCCAAAAAGTCCTTACAAGAGCCACAAAGTCAACCCATCCATTTAGTCTGTAGTGTCCACGTAAAACTGAAGGCAAACAGAGAACATGACCCAAACTGCTGGTCTTGGTAAAAGCGTAATTTCTAAATAAGTGTGATAATATCCAGTGTGGAGAATGTGTCTGCATAAAGTTGAAGCTAAAGTGATAATATGAACCAAAACTCTGTCAAAATCCTCCAACTCCTCGGTCCTGGTAAAAGTGCAGTTCACACATGTGCTGTATATATCCACTGTGGCTCTGTGTGCATAAAGATGCAGCCAAATGAGTTTGTGTAAACTTCTCCATAGTCTCCTCTGTCCAGATAACGGTGCAGTAGAAGCATAAAGTTATTTATCAAAACAAAGAGAGCGTGCTTCGTGTTCTGCCTTTAATATACAGAGGGGTGAACGAAGAAAACAAAAGTAAAACTTAAGCAAATGTAAATCCACACGAGGATCAGCTGAGCTCTGTTTCATTTACACATGTGTGTGGAGTTATAAGGGAACATCGTGTAATAGCCTACTCTGTTTTAATATATGAATTAACATTGTTACATATGAATTAAAT
Organism: Scartelaos histophorus; assembly: GCA_000787155.1. Taxonomy (NCBI): domain Eukaryota; kingdom Metazoa; phylum Chordata; class Actinopteri; order Gobiiformes; family Gobiidae; genus Scartelaos; species Scartelaos histophorus. Next base: position 17,898 of record KN500958.1, on the reverse strand, counting down.
ATTGACATGGGTCGCAAAGGTTTGGAACTTTAAAAATATGGGAACAACAAGTTTGGAGAAACTCTGTTATAGTGTACAACATGAGAGTAATCTTTAATGACAGCTCTGAGTTGAAATGAAATGTTTGCATATTAATGCTTTTTGTTTAAAGTATCAAAATGAGGTCATTGTGTGTAATTGCTGCACTGTTGCTGCATCCCGTCATTTCCGTACCACATTATGGGTCTTTATATTTTCCTGCTTTTTTGTCCTTGGCCAATCACATCCCTGGTAAAATAATCCTGAATTTGACATAGAGCTGCTAAACTGGGCAAAGGACAAAAGGGGAGAGTGAGGGGGGAGGAGGGGTCTAATAGGTATTCACACCCCAAACTCCACTCCTGCAGCCAGGTGTTTGTATCAGAAACGCCTGACTGTAATTAAGGCAATCTTTTGTGATGTCACCAAGTACTTGAAATTGCAGAGCCCTCTTAAAACAGCACAAGCAGTTTTTAGTTTGCACTAAAGTTGGCCAAAAATCACTAGGGACAGTAGATGACGTTATTAAAACACCATGTCCACAGTGGATTTAGTGTCGAATTCCACTTTAAATTCATGTTCTAGATTGTTTCAGACAGAGGAAAGGATATCCACTCGTTTTGAAAGAAATACCCACATTTATGATCCACAACCTTATCATTATTGTTTGGGATTCACAAACATTTAGCCTTTATGTTCTTACAACCTGACAACAATCACATGAATAACTGAATCATTAAGAATAATGGCACCACTTTCTGAAGCTATTTTAAAAACTATCCTTCACTTTTATTTATGTGTCCTGACGACAAAGGCAACATTAAACTTCGTGACAGTTTTAGTTTCATGTGGATATTTGCACTCATTACGGAGATATGAACCATAAACCAGGTCAGCAAATCTGTAATCTGACAGTTACAGCAAACTCCATCATAGACTTGTGCAGGTTCACAAGGAGAACATGCAAACTCAACCTGGAAATGAAACCAGTGACCTGCTGCTGTGCCACTCATTTCTAGTCATGAAACATAATTGCCATCCAAATAATAAAATGTGATGCTTCTTCCCTATTTTTGCTTTGCAGGCATTAAAAGTGTTTGACAGTTTTGGGTATTTTTTTTGCTTTTTAGTCTCTGGAGACGAGCCTTGAACAGGAGCGACAGCAGCACGAAGCAGAACTCAACCAGAAAGTCAACGAAGAAGAGGTAAAAACAGACAAATGAAGCAGAAGTAAAACTTACACAATCCTAAATACAAAAGTTACAATTGTAACTGTGGTTCTATGAATTCCAAATAGCCACCAAAGGGCAGTACTGACAGCACCGAATAACTCCCTCCTCCTGCAAACATGCAAATGTATGACTTTTAAATCCAAGGTTAGGTAATGTTTGCTTTTAACTTCATGGTTCTTATCTAATAAAATGCAAAAACGTGTCTTGGCTTAATAAATCATAAATAAATCATATCATAATTATGATTAAAAATTAAATCTAAAAGACTTTTCTTTAGTTTTTTTCATTGTTAACTTAAATTTCCCAGCACAAGGAGATGCATATTATGGACAATGAACAAAATATTTCCAACAATTAACAGATTAAAGAGATAGAAATTCAAATTTTGACACATTTAGTGGACAGACTAGTTTCTATGCTGAAATCCAATTGGTTTAAACGTAAAAAGATTCTCCAGTCTGAATCTTCACTAAACCCCAGTCTCTGCCACTCAGTGAGTGGATTCTGGAGGTTTCAGAAAGTGCTTGTTTTCTTAAGGCCCAGATCCAGTTGGAGAAGCTGCGCTCGGAGCTGGAGGTTCAGAATCAGACCTCGTCCAGACTGGAGAGCAGCTGCAGAGCCCTGGAGAGCTCCCTCTGCCTGTCCACCAAGAGAATACAGGTCAGACGCTGACACACAGATGGTAGAAAACGACAGTTAATTCATTTATATATTTCAGAACAATTGTACATTTTATTATGGGGTAAGTCGTTGCTTAAAACAATTAAAGAATAATAGGTCAAACTTCTTTAATTAAGTTAAATTATCTCATATTCCTCTTTTTTTGTATTTTTCAAGATAAGATTTTTTAAATATTTTTCCCCATATTTTGAGAAACAATTTTATTCAAAACCTGGATTATGAGAATTAATGTGGGGCATAACAGTGTATAAACTGGAACTAAAGCTAAAGGACTAAACTAGGACTAAACCAGGACTAAACCAGGGCTAAACCAGGGCTAAACCAGGCCTAAACTAGGACTAAACCAGGCCTAAACTTGGACTAAACCAGGTATAATAAACCAGGGCTAAACCAGGGCTAAACCAGGCCTAAACTAGGACTAAACCAGGCCTAAACTTGGACTAAACCAGGTATAATAAACCAGGGCTAAACCAGGGCTAAACCAGGTCTAAACCAGGTCTAAACCAGAGCTAAACCAGAGATAAACCAGGGCTAAACCATGAAACCAGGACTAAACCAGAGCTAAATGGGACTCAACCAGTACAAAACCAAGACTAAACCAGGACTAAACCAGGACTAAACCAGGACTAGTCCATATGAACACTAAACTTTTCACTGTTGACTCTATCTTCTACCCCTGCATCTCCAGCGATCCGTGCCTCTATTTTAAATATACTCCCTTAGACTTTTAAATGTCTGTCTTAAATCCTCTCCTTCTGAAAGATTTGTAAATGAGAAAAAGAGCTCCAAAGTTGTTTTCCTGCCTGCCTCCTCACAAGGGAAACAGAAAAGCTAGCGCTCATTTAACAGGCTCCAATATAGTGCTTTAATCTGCTGTTGCTACTGGAGACGTGCCTGTGTACTTGGCAAAACTTACTCACAATTTCTATCTTGATTTTACGAGTTTGTGTCTACTTACTTGTGTACTTAAAGCCTCCTTATTTTGCCTCAAATGTTCAGTAGGGTGGCATTAGACCTTCCTATTTTCATGGAAACCAAACCAGACCAAGCTACAGGTCAGATCTGTGGAGAGGCGACCACGCTCACAGTCAGAACGCTTGTTTTTCTAGGTATTTTTGAGCTACAGAACCACCTGTAACTGAGTAAATGTAAAGTAGTAGTAGTAGTAGTATTTAATGTCATACTGTGGAACATTCCAAGCAGAGCAATGACGTATCCATAGAAACAACCCTTCACTAGAAAAGTTACACAATGCACCTTTTAGACGTCTCTTTCTGTTTTTATAGCTGAAAAATACTTTGGAACATATGTATTCTTACTGTGAATGGGGCTGCCTCTCCACAGATTTGACTTGTAACTTGGCTTGTTTTCATTGCGATAGAGAATACTATACTGGTGGAGGAAAAAAAAAAAGCAATACTAGTAATATTTCCAAGGAGACAAGCAGGTAATTTAATTTCATAACCTGCATAAAAAAATTGAAAAAAACGGTTCTAACTTAAAAAGTCTAAAAGTTACATATTGTAGCTTTAAATTTTGTGTTTGTGTGTCAGGAGAAGGAGCAGGAGCTGGAGCAGTTGACTAAGGAGCTGCGTCAGGTGAACCTCCAGCAGTTCATCCAGCAGACGGGGACCAAGGTGACGGTGCTGCCCGCTCAGAGTGCACCAGAGACGGGCAACGGCAAGTGGACATCACCTCTAAAATCACACTCACACTCACACTGTACTCGTGCACATATGGAAGATCATTTATACCATTAGATTCTGAGTTTGAAATACTGCTGAATTTCTCACTTTGAAAGTTTTAACCATGAAAAAACATGTTTGTGATGAGGAAACAACATTATAACATCAGAAAATACTGTTATATGGGACATTTTAAAGCTGCATCATGTAACTTTTCAGGCTGAAGGTCAGATTCTTGTTATTTCTTTGCCTTGAATGTCCCACAGCATGGAATTAGTCTTGTTTGCCGTACAGTTATTACGTTATATGAAAACAAATAAAACATGAAATCTTATGGTGAGCAGAGTTGCCTCTCCATAGATCTAACCTGTACTTCTTTCTTGTCTCCGTAGAGATAGGCCCTGAAAAGTTACATATTGCATCTCTAAACAAAATAAATCACATGTCTAAACTATTTTTGATAAAGAAAATATTCTGACACACTTCCTGTTTTAGATCTAATACAACTTGTCTCACCACAGTGTCTGATGCTGATGGCTGAGGTTTTTCCACACTGCCCCCTTGTGACTGATGACAGAACTGAAATGTCCCTTCTGCTTTTCTGGATCAGAATAACAAACACAGTTTTAGAGAGAGTTTATAACTGAGTTTCAGATGAAGTCACCACAGTCTAAAGGGCAATGATAATTAATCCAGATGTGGGGCAGTTAAAATAAGTAATGTTCAATGCAGATTTTTACAACTGATGGTTTTCAGATTCTAGAATGTAGTGATAGTCATACTTCCAGATGCAGAGTCAGAGCCTGGTTTTAATATTAATTATATGAGAAACTTTCAAATCTTCTGTCATCAGAATGTTCAAAATTCTGGAGTGGGAAAATGAAGCTGACATCATATATTTACAATGATTAACTGATCTAAATGCTAATGGTGTTATGATATCATAAGCAATTTTTAACATTTATGATACAAATCTTATTTATTTTGCTTCTCTATGAAGAAGGATGGAAAAAATAGTTTTCTAACCCTAAAATAATTTGGGCTTAGAAGGATGGAAAAAATAGTTTTCTAACCCTAAAATAATATTTGGGCTTCACAAAAAGTATAATTTACGATGAAATGTATAATGTATCTGTAGATGAAGTGAAAAACTGTTGTGCTCAACTTTTCTGTGAGGATTTGTCTAGTAAAACCTCAAAATGTGGATTTTGCTTTTGTTAAAATGCTTAGTGTGGATCATAAACTCTTGTCAGATAAACAAGGTAAAACACAACTGTAAGTGTTTTTAAACTGAGCTCTGAATCATTCACATGGATCTGAGTGTTTTTTATATACCAAATTGTCCTTGATTTTTAATAATTTGAGTTTTTTCATGAAAGTCGCATTATGTCCCACTTCACTTTCACCTCAGCTGCCTCTATTCTAGAATGTAGAATGTGTTTGTTTATGATTTTTCTCTTGTGTTTTGCCGTGAAATATCAGAAAGGTAAATTCGCAAATATCAAACCTAATCATTTCTATTACTGACTAGACCCAAAATCGTGCTTATAATACAACAAAAATCTGCAGTTGAGCAATATTCATTTTAGTTGTTCCCATCTGTATTAAATAATATTGGCCTATAAAATGGTGTGATCTGAAACCCGGCGATACAAAGAGTCCTCGGGCCGTGTCAGTAATAGAAATGATCAGGTTCAACATTTGCGAAATTAACTTTTAAATATTTCACCCTTGGGGAATATTGCCGACATCAGCCGTAAAGTATCAATCTGCTACATTCTGAGAGGTGTTTCACATTAAAAAGATGTAATATTTATTTTTAAATTGCTATGCTTTATTGCTATGACTGTTTACTTATTTTTCATTATTCTGTTCTTTTAGTTTATTTTAAAAAGTCCTGTATTACACAAAATGGATTATTTAAGCTTTAAGCCATGTTATAATTACTTGATCAAAAACATACCTGGAGTTGTGTCTTGTTTCATAGATTCCTACATCTCCAAAACTTAGAATGCTCTGTTCCACCTTGTGATGTCATATAGCGGTAGTTTTCCAATTAACAACTGCTTTTCATCATTATTTCACCAGTTTCAGTGCTGAAATTATCCAGATGATTCTTCTGTGGAGCACTTCCTGTATTACTTAGGGGTGTAATGATATCTAAGTCTCACAATACGACATTGTCCCAGTATGAACCTCACGGTACGATATTTATTGTGGTATTGTGGGAAAGCTCATGATATGGTGGGGAGGCTCACGATATTATGATATTCTACATAATAACAAAACTACACTACACACTTCACTACAATATTTTATTAATATACATCTCTTCGGTATGATATTTATTCTGATATTTTGTATATTCTTACAAAATGGTGAATTTTTCCTTTTAAAATGCCATGATAAGCCTTTGTCGCTGTTATAATACAAAATCAAGATTTAAAAGTGCTTAATAACAGTTATTTCTCCACGTAGTCTGCACTAAAACAGCAAAGGATCATGGTCTATGTAGTTCCTTGAGTTTTTTGGATATTACTGCAGCACAACAATTAATTTAAGCAGAGAAACTTGTGATTCGATATATTGTGATGGCCATGATATTATTATGAGACTTTTGACGATACAATATCACGATATTTTGGTTATTTTTACACCCCTAGTATCACTACGTGACATCACAGAGTGCTACAGTGTGTTTTATGCATCTTAAAAATGCAGTGTTTTGGAGTTAAACGTGTGTGAATGAAACAAAACAAAATACAACTCCAGGTATGAGTTATAACATCGGTGAGAAAATAGCGTAAAAATCTTTAAAACCCTTTTTGTGTGTTTGTGTCACAGAGGAGGAGTGTGGCTCTCTGAAGCGCCTGGGCTCATCTCGTCTCTTACCCAGCGACCTGCGCACGCTCCAGAGCCCCCTCTCCTCCAGCTTCAACCCTGAAGGCATCTACGTTTGACCCCCCCTGCTCCCAGGAAGCACCCCGAGGCGAAGGGGGCATCCCGCTGTGCCCCTCTGTGCTCTGTGCCAATGGAAAGCCTTTTAATGCTCCACTCCATCTCCTCTAATGTTGGGAGCAGAGAAAGAAACGTAAACAACTGCTGAAAAATAGAGCGAGGAGGGTGGGAGAGACTGAGACTCTACGACCTCATGTTGTGTTTGCCTAAAGGAGATTTGCGCAAAGAATAAAACTCAGCGTTAAAGGTGCATTTTGTAACTTTTTCGGTGGAGGGTCTGCCAGATGTGTCTCTCCGTGCAGATGTTATTGCTTGGTCTGTTTCACAGTTGGTACTGAACCTTTCTATCTTCATGGAGACCAAACCAGGCCAAGTTACAGGTCAGATCTGTGAAGAGGCGACCCCACCCACACTCAGAATGCCTGTTTTTCTTGGTGTTTTTGAGCTATAAAACGCCTTGTAACTGAATAAATGTAAGATAAAGCTGTTTAATGCCACACTGTGGAACAGTCCAGGCAATGGCATCTCCACAGAACAAATGACCAACTTTAACCAGAAGGTTACACAGTGCACCTTTAAGGCAGGATCTGTTGTGCTCGTTGGGGAATATGTCTTCTCTTGTCCAGTTCTTCAGTGTCTCTGGGTTAAACCTGACAGGAGGCCGGGGACCCAGCTCCAGATCTTTAGCTAGTTTTGGTCAGGACCTTAGCTGGAGGATTTGACCTGTTGTGCATGTTATAGATTAATGGGGGAAACCGGAGCACAGGGAGAACATGCATACTCTGCTCATTAAGGTCCCTTACAATAGAGGAATCAAACCTGGGACCTTGTGTGCCACTGTGTGGCAACTGTGCTCACCCCCTACACCGCCCTGATGTCAGAACTCATGTTTGAACATTACAATGGACAAAAGTTTTACTCTTGAAACCAGCATTCATCTGTTTGTTTACTGAGAGATGCAGCTTTACATTTAAAGGTGTAATTTGTAGCTTCTCAAGTAGAGAGTTTATCACCTGCTTGTCTCCATGGAGATGTCATTACATTGTCTGGAATATTCCACAGTGTAGCATTAAACTTATTTATTAAAGTTATTAAAGAATGAAAGAATGAAAGGTGGAGAAAATACCGGTAGCAGTGAAAATGGGCTGATTGGCAATATCCATCCAGACACTTCCTCCAGCTCGTCTGGAGGGACCCTGAGGCGTTAACAGGTCAGCCAAGAGACATAGTCCCTCTCCCCGGCTCCTCCTTCCAGTGGGATATGCCCGGTACACCTCCCGAGGGAGACGCCCAGGAGGCATCCGGTTCTCTGAGCCACCTGAGCTGATCCTCCTGACATGGAGGAGCAGCGGCTCTCCTCCGAGCTCCTGTGTGACTGAGCTCCTCACCCTGTCTCTAAGGGAGCACCCAGCCATCTTGAGGGGAAAACCCATTTCGGCCACTCATATTGGCGATCTCGTCCTTATGGTCACTACCCAGAGCTCATGACCATAGGTGAGGGGAGGAACGTAGATTGACGGTAAATCAGGAGGTGACTGGGAATATGACGTCTTGATTAAAGATTGCTCAAACATGCACAAAAAACATGCATTCTTACTGTGAGCGGGGTCGCCTCTCCACAGATCTGACTTGTTTCTTACCATGGATATAGATACGTTTAATCCAATACTGTGGAACATTCCAGCCAAAGCAATGACATCTCCATGGAGACAAGCAGGGACCTTCCACCAACAGGGTGGACATAGTGGATCTTTAAAAAGTATTTTAAGGACAGTTGTGGATCTGTATGCAAATGTAAATATGTAAACCGTGTGCGATGACCGTAGCCATATGCGAATGCCTTACTGGTGTCAAAGCCAGATGTTCATGAAGCTAAAAGTACAGGTACAGAAGAAGTGTGCGCGATAATGACAGAAAATTTAAAATTAAATACGTTTCGGATTATCTCAGTAACTGTTAACTGAAGATATTTTTGCAGTCGTCAGAAATGAAATCAAACAGACCTGGAGTTGTGTTTTGTTTCTTTCACACATGTTTAACACACAAGCTCTGCATATTTAGGCTGAAAACACTCAGTTCCACTTTGTGATGTCATGTGGTAATACAGGTGTGTTACAAGTGTTTCACTGTCCATTTAAACTTCATACACCTTCACTTCAATCATTTGGATAGTTTCAGCCTTGAAATTGCAAACTGAGCTAAAGCTAAAATGTAGCTGTTAAAAAAAAAAACACACACAGCATGACATCACAAGGTGGAACAGAGCATTTTGAGCTTTGGAGATGTAGAAATACTAATAAAGAGTTTCTCAAACGTGTGAACGAAACAAAACACCAGGTATGTTTTTGATGAGAACACATTATAACATGACTAAAACTTCCCAAGAGTCAATTTTGTGGAATATTGGACCTTTAAATGCTTTGGATTAAGTTACACAATTCATGACTCTCAGTTTCCCATAATATGCAACATTTTGAGGATGTTTTCCTATTTAAAAGATATAATATTTAGTTTTAAATTGTTGATCTCTATGGGAATGGTCTTAATTTCAGTATGTCGTATTCTGAAACCCATGAATTGACAGTCAAAATAAATGTAATCACAAACATCAAACATTTTTAAAAATTTCAATGTTTGATTAATTGAACTGTTTTGATTTCAGAATATTGTGTTTCTAAATGTTACTGACATTTCCTTCAAATCCCAATCTCAAATTCTTACGTTGCCCACCTTTATTACACTGCAAAACGTGAATTCTAGAGTTAAAATTACTTGATTTGAGAAGTAGCTTTGACTATTTTAAGTTTATTTACTTATTAGACCTTGACGTTTTTCCAAAATTTCCTCTGTTTTTGTAATCTGTAAATATCTGTAAATATTAACTTCTCTATAACTAGGATGATGAGAAATCGATAACAATAAATCACAAAAGAAATAAAAAAGTAAATTTAGAAGAAGACAGTATTTTTTACTCAATTTGAGATTTGAATTTCTTATTTCAACACTTATATTTTGATCATCAGTCAGGAAGTTAATATAGTTTATATAGTTTTAAAATTCGAAAATCAAACTTACTACTACTATTACTACTATTACTACTTTTAAACAGTTTGCGGTGGTCCAAAGTTTTTCCTTACCTTATGCATTCAGTTTCTAAGCAGAGCAGAGTGAAATTTTGACGCAATATGGTAATGTTAACAACAGCTAGCATGCTAACAACACACTTCCTGGTTCTTAGACAGTTAAACACTTTTTTAATTGGAGCAAAACAAATGCGTGGACAGAAAATGGTAGACAGAAAACACTTCTCAAAACAAGATTCTGAATTCAAGTCGTTTCAAGTCATTAATAAATTCACTTTTTGCAGTGTAGATAAAAGTATATACTGTATATACTTCAAAATATCGTCGTTTTTTCAGGTGTATCCGATGTCCATAGATCTCAGCACTGGCTCAGCACTTTTATGAGTTGAAAATCGATTCGGAGACAAAACAAATTCGTCACAACTTTCCACAGACACAAATGGCCGAATCCTCCATATTTCAAACAGGAGACACAACACGGCAAATGGAGCGCGGCGTCTTTAGTGCCATACGTCTCACTCCACGCTTCACGGTTTCACCAAAACGCTTCGAAATGTGAGCAATGAGTCATCCATGTTGGGGCAAACCTGGACTGCTGTACCCCGCATCGCCACTTGGGGGCAACATGACATAAAACTGTGCTCAAGATCTTTTTTTTTTTGTACATTTTTTTCTTGTTGGTTCCTCTGCTCTGCAAACATTTACATATCTAAATGAGTTAAACTGACATAAATTCAAATAAAATAACTATTAATTTAACGTAAATATTTAAAGGTGCACTATGTAACTTCTCTGGTGGGGGGTTTAAACTTGTCTCTTACAATGGAAATATTCATGCTTTGTCTGAAATGTTCCACAGCATGGCATTAAACCTACCTGTCTTGCAGTTATTCAATTAAAGGTATTTTTATCAATAAAAAAGACAAGCTTTCTTTGTTTTTCTACGCAGATCTGACCTGTAAGCTTTGGTATTTTAGCCTGCTTGTTTCCATGGAGATAAGCCATAGTGAGGAACATTCTAAACAAGGCGGTAATATCTCGATGGAGACGACGAAGTTGTGTATCCTCCACTTGAAAAGTTACAGTGCACTTATTTTGTTTTTCATTCC
>JACN01103601.1:0-14122 GCA_000787155.1 Scartelaos histophorus | reverse complement strand
GGCTCTGCTCCTCTGACTCTGCTCCTTAAGTTCTGCTCCTCTGACTCTGCTCCTTTGGTTCTGCTCATCTGACTCGGCTCCCCTGGTTCTGTTCCTTTGGTTCTGCTCCTCTGGTTCTGCTCCTCTGGCTCTGCTCCTCTGGTTCTGCTCCTCTGGCTCTGCTCCTCTGGTTCTGCTCCTCTGGCTCTGCTCCTCTGGTTCTGCTCCTCTGGTTCTGCTCCTTTGGTTCTGCTCCTTTGGTTCTTCCTTTGGTTCTGCACCTCTGACTCAGTGGTTCTGCTCCTCTGGTTCTTCCTTTGGTTCTGCACCTCTGACTCAGCTCCTCTGGTTCTGCTCCTCTAGTTCTGCTCCTCTGGTTCTGCTCCTCTGGTTCTGTTCCTCTGGTTCTGTTCCTTTGGTTCTGCTCCTCTGGCTCTGCTCATCTGGTTCTGCTCATCTGGTTCTGCTCCTCTGATTCTGCTCCTCTGACTATGCTCCTCTGGTTCTGTTCCTTTGGTTCTGCTCCTCTGGCTCTGCTCCTCTGGTTCTGCTCCTGTGGTTCTGCTCCTCTAGCTCCTGTCTGCTCATCTGGTTTTGCTCTTCTGGTCTTCTGACTCTGCTCCTCTGGTTCTGCTCCTCTGGTTCTGCTCCTTTGGTTCTGTTCCTTTGGTTCTGTTCCTCTGACTCTGCTCATCTAGTTCTGCTCCTTTGGTTCTGCTCTTTTAACTCAGCTCCTCTGGTTCTGTTCCTTTGGTTCTGCTCCTCTGGTTCTGCTCCTCTGGTTCTGCTCCTCTGGTTCTCCTCCTCTGACTCTGTTTTTCTGTTTATTAACACTTTATTGTGTGCTTTTGTAAAATATATTGGTCTCTTTTCTTATTCTGCTCCAGATCCCTGAAAACACGAGAGCTGTCCGTGGTTCTGAAAGCTGATAATTCTGCACAGTCTAGTGTTATAAATTTTCATCTCTGTAACCCTGTTTTAATGTGAGGAAATGTCCCACAGTGGAGCTTTAACCCTGTTCTAATGTGATGAAATGTCCAGCAGTGGGACTTTACCTCTGTTCTAATGCAGCATCCACCTCAGAGACATCCCCGTAGTTGTTCTGTTGCGTTCACACGTTGGAGTAAATCTGCTAGTTTCAGCACCATGGACAGCTCCAGCAGGACTCCAGGGAACAGGAGCGTTTTATGAGGCGCATTAAAAAAGAAACAGAATTAAATCAAAATGAACTGGGACAAATATTTACAGTAAAGGCATTTAATATTTTTTTACAACTTTATCTTTTACAAAATGTTATGTGATCATTATTACTGTGAACTTGGTCGAGAAATACTGCTACTGTTACTTTCAAGACTGAAACTGTTACTACACTAGTACTACCACTGTTACTTTGAAAAATACTATGGTACTACAAGCATACTATACTATACTACAACCATACCAGAGACCAAAGACTAAAGACCAAAGACTAGAGACCAGACTCCAAAGACCAAAGACCAGAGACCAGACACCAGACCAGAGACCAGACACCAGACCAGAGACCAGACACCAGACAAGAGACCAGACCAGAGACCAGACCAGAGACCAGACCAGAAACCAGACCAGAAACCAGACCAGAGTCCAAAGACCAGAGACCAGAGACCAAAGACCAGAGTCCAAAGACCAGAGTCCAAAGACCAGAAACCAGAGACCAGAAACAAGAGACCAGAGTCCAAAGACCAGAAACTAGAGACTGGACACCAGAGACTAGAGATTAGAGACCAGAGACCAAAGACCAAAGACCAGAGACTAAAGACCAAAGACCACAGTACAAAGACCAGAGACCAGAATCCAAAGATCAGAGACCAGACACCAGAGACCATACATTAAATCAGAAATCAGAGACCAGAGCGCAAACCAGAGTCCAGAGACCAGAGACCAGACACCATAGTTCAGAGTTCAGAGTCCAGAATCCAAGTTCCAGAGTTCAGAGTCCAGGGTCCAGAGTTCAGAGTCCAGAGTTCAGATTCCAAAGTCCAGGGTCCAGAGTTCAGAGTCCAGAGTTCAGGGTCCAGAGTTCAGAGTTCAGGGTCTAGAGTCCAGAGTCCAGAGTCCAGGGTCCAGAGTTCAGGGTCCAGAGTTCAGAGTTCAGGGTCTAGAGTCCAGAGTTCACAGTTCAGGGTCCAGAGTTTAGAGTCCAGAGTCCAGAGTCCAGGGTCCAGAGTTCAGGGTCCAGAGTTCAGAGTTCAGGGTCTAGAGTCCAGAGTTCACAGTTCAGGGTCCAGAGTTTAGAGTCCAGAGTCCAGAGTCCAGGGTCCAGAGTTCAGGGTCCAGAGTTCAGAGTTCAGGGTCTAGAGTCCAGAGTTCACAGTTCAGGGTCCAGAGTTCAGAGTCCAGAGTCCAGAGTCCAGGGTCCAGAGTTCAGGGTCCAGAGTTCAGAGTCCAGAGTTCAGAGTCCAGAGTCCAGGGTCCAGAGTTCAGGGTCCAGAGTTCAGAGTTCAGAGTCCAGAGTCCAGAGTCCAGAGTCTAGAGTTGTCCCTCAGAACACAGAAGACATTTGCATAGTGACCAAACTGAAGCCAAAACCATTGCACACGTTATTGTCAGGAGTTGGGAAAGTGCCAAACTGTGGAATGTGCAGCTCAAACAGGAACTTTTCAAAGTGTCACTTTTGGAATTGTTTGAAATTCTGCTGAAGTTTTCACAAAGAAGAAAAGTCTGAGTGGAATTTAAAACAGCCGCCTCTGCGTCTGGGTTCAGAGGCTTTGAGAATATGAGAGAAAAATGGAACTCAAACAATGCAAAGCAAATATGGACTTTTAACAATGAATCAGCCTGGAAAATGACAAAATAAACCAATGATGTAACAATGCACCGTGTAACCTTCCTGATGCAGACCTGCACCCAAAGGACCCTCACGTGACTCCTCATGACTCTAATAGTAAACACACAGTGAAATAAAACATTTGCCAAGTAAGTGCCATTGTCCATCCCTCCATTTATTCCATTTTCTGATCCGGGGGCGGGTCACGGGGCATCAGTCTAAGCAGGGACTCCCAGACTTCCTCCAGCTCCTCCAGGGGAACCCCGAGGCGTCCCAGGCCAGCCGAGACCAAAGTCCCTCCAGTGGGTCTTCCCCGAGGCCTCCTCCCCGGTGGGCTCCCGAATGTCTCCATGGAATGTAAAAGATTTGAGACTGAGAAAAGTGCCACAGTGCAGCTTTAAATGCGTCTCTAGTTTCAGCCGAGTCGCTGAGTGTGGAGCTGTTACCATGGAGACAGATGTGCAGGTGTGGGCAGGTGCAGGTCCTCTAATGTAAGCACTCAGAAGAGAGAGAGATAGAAACAGAAAAAGAGAGACAAAAAGAGATAGAGGGAGCGAGAGAAAGAAAGAGAGACCCAAGGAAATAGAGAGAGAGAGAGAGGAGGATAAAAAATAGAATCGATGAAAGTAAATGGAGTCAGAAATACACTGCCTTTTATCCCATGGTGACATAATGTAGTTGTGTGTGTGTGTGGAGTATCTGTGTTGTGTACTCGTAATACTGCTGTAACACAAAAGACACATACATGACACACAACAGCGCACATGTATGAGGAGCCCTTTATTATAGTCTGTCTCCAAAGCTGAATTCTCTGTTGCACCTTGTGATGTCATAAAGTGGTAATTTTCAAGTTAACAGCTTTTTTGACTTTTAGTTCAGTAGAGATTGAGAGAGTTCAGGAGTAACAGTGATATGTGTGATGTGTGATATGTGTGTATGTGTGTATGTGTGTATGTACAGTGTGTGAGTTTGGGTCAGAGGGACGTGTGGAAAACCCAGTTCAGTTGGTTCTGGCTCCATCGACTCTGGCTCTAATTCACTTTGTATTGAAAAACTGTGGCACTAGTTTGTCCCTAAATCAAGATATGAACAACTCTAGTCTCTGGTCTGGTCTCTTGTCTGGTCCTTGATCCAGTCCCTGGTCTGGTCTCTGCTCTGGTCTGGACTCTAGTTTGGTCTGTGGTCCAGTCTCTGGTCTAGTCTCTGATCTGGACTTTAGTCTGATCTCTGATCTAGTCTCGGGTCTGGCTTCTGATCTGGACTCTAGTCCAGTCTGGTCACTGGTCTGGTCTCTGGTCCGGTCTCGTCTCTGGTCTGGTCTCTGGTCTGGTCTCTGGTCTGGTCTCTGGTCTGGTCCGGTCTGGTCTCCGGTCCGGTCTGCGGTCTGCTCTCTGGTCTAGTCTCTGGTCTCTGGTCTCTGGTCTGGTTTTTGGTCTGGTCTGGTCTGGTCTCTGGTCCGGTCTCTGGTCCGGTCTGGTCTCTGGTCTGGTCTCTGGTCTGGTCTGGTCGCTGGTCTGGTCTCTGGTCTCTGGTCTCTGGTCTCTGGTCTCTGGTCTCTGGTCTCTGGTCTCTAGTCTCTGGTCTCTGGTCTCTGGTCTGCTCTCTGGTCCTGTCTGGTCTCTGGTCCGGTCTGGTCTCTGATCTGGTCTCTGGTCTCTGGTTTGGTCTCTGGTCTGGTCTCTGGTCTGGTCCGGTCTGGTCTCCGGTCTGGTCTCCGGTCTGCTCTCTGGTCTAGTCTCTGGTCTCTGGTCTCTGGTCTGGTTTTTGGTCTGGTCTGGTCTGGTCTCTGGTCCGGTCTCTGGTCCGGTCTGGTCTCTGGTCCGGTCTCTGGTCTGGTCTGGTCTCTGGTCCGGTCTCTCATTGGATATATTTCTCTTTGAATCCCACATCGCCGGTGCCAGCTGCTGTTTCCATGGCAACGCTCCTCTGGAAAACACATCCCCACAGAAAACACGAGCCCACAGAAACACCCAAACCAAACCAGAAACCTCGTGGTGAGAGTTGGAGCGCTGTTCCTCCTGCGCCTCCTGTTCCTCCTGCGCCTCCTCCTCAGTGTATTTAAACTCCTCTTCATCGGGACCGAAAGCACTAATCGTTTCACAGCTTTTCGAGTGTGAAGTGTCGTGGTGAGAGGGCGTCCGCTGTACCCACTGTGCCACGTGTTTTCACCGCGTTCACAGTTTCCCACTCAGTATCACACAAGCACGGAAACATGTACAGTTTGTGTATTAATACTTCAAAAAATAATGGAATAACCGTACAGAAAGCAAGAAAAAGACTCCAAACTGATTCTAATAATGCGATGAAAAAAAAAAAAAAAAATGTTAATACTTTCTTTTCTATTTCCATGTGGAAGTGCAATTTGCAATTATGATTTTGAATTTTAAATGACTCACTTATCATTTTTAAACCCTGCAAAAACATGCTTGAAGTCAAAATATTTCCAGGAAGACTCAGAGTGTTTATCGGGGTTTATCTCCAACTATTCTCGGAAAATTCAACAATTCAATTCCCCTAAATTTCCCTGTTTTCTGTCTGAATCTAATTTGAAATCTAGTCTGAAGTGTGTGTACATTTTCAAAGTGTTTAAAATTCTAAATAAATACATAAATAAATACATCAATCAATCAATAAATTAAATAAAATAATCTTTTAAATAATTCAGCGCAACTATTTTCAAGCCTTCAAATTCATCGGTGAAAATTCAGAGTGAAAATTCTTACTCTATTTTTCATCACGATTCATCACGATTCTTACTGTTTTTCAACACAATTCTTATTTTCTTTTTCATCATGATTCATCATAATTTTTACAGTTTTTCATCACGATTCATCACGATTCTTATTCCGTTTTTCATTCCAGTTCTTGCTTTGTATTTCATCGAAATTCTTACTCAGTTTTTCATCATGATTCATCACGATTCTTACTGTTTTTCAACCAAATTTTACTGTTTTTCATTTTGATTCATCGTGATTCTTACTGTTTTTCATCCAAATTCTTACTCTATTTTTTCATCATGATTCGTCCTGATATTTCCTCATTTTTTCATCCCAATTCTTACTAGTTTTCATCTTGATTCATCATGATTCTTATTCCGTTTTTCATTCCAATTCTTACTTTGTATTTCATCAGAATTCTTACTCAGTTTTTCATCATGATTCATCACGATTCTTATTGTATTTCATCCAAATTCTTAATCTGTTTTTTCATTTTGATTCATCACGATTTTTACTGTTTTTCATCCAAATTTTTACTCTCTTTTTTCATCACGATTCGTCCTGATACTTCTTCATTTTTTCATCCCAATTCTTACTGGTTTTCATCTTGATTCATCAATATTCTTACTCTATTTTTCATCACGATTCATCACGATTCTTACTGTTTTTCAACACAATTCTTATTTTCTTTTTCATCATGATTCCATAATATTTTTACAGTTTTTCATCACGATTCATCACGATTCTTATTCCGTTTTTCATTCCAGTTCTTGCTTTGTATTTCATCGAAATTCTTACTCAGTTTTTCATCATGATTCATCACGATTCTTACTGTTTTTCAACCAAATTTTACTGTTTTTCATTTTGATTCATCGTGATTCTTACTGTTTTTCATCCAAATTCTTACTCTCTTTTTTCATCACAATTCGTCCTGATACTTCTTCATTTTTTCATCCCAATTCTTACTGGTTTTCATCTTGATTCATCACGATTCTTACTCTATTTTTCATCACGATTCATCACGATTCTTACTGTTTTTCAACACAATTCTTATTTTCTTTTTCATCATGATTCATCATAATTTTTACAGTTTTTCATCACGATTCATCACGATTCTTATTCCGTTTTTCATTCCAGTTCTTGCTTTGTATTTCATCGAAATTCTTACTCAGTTTTTCATCATGATTCATCACGATTCTTACTGTTTTTCAACCAAATTTTACTGTTTTTCATTTTGATTCATCGTGATTCTTACTGTTTTTCATCCAAATTCTTACTCTCTTTTTTCATCACAATTCGTCCTGATACTTCCTCATTTTTTCATCCCAATTCTTACTGGTTTTCATCATGATTCATCACGATTCTTACTCTTTTTTTCATCACGATTCATCACGATTCTTATTCCGTTTTTCATCCCAATTCTTACTTTGTATTTTATCACAGTTCATGTAAAGTTCGTATTCTCCTTTTGCTTTTAAGCAGTAAAAAAGTCAGTGAACAGTTACGTCATTTCTCCAGAGGATTCTCCAAGTCTTAAAACGTGAAAAACCACGTCAAAGAGTTTGCCATGACCCAAAGTTCTTCTTCTCGGACCTTATGCCTTCTGAAGACCCTAAACGTTCTCCGTTCTTCTCCTTTTCACAGCTCCAGATTTTTGGACCCCAAAACTCCGTAATTAGATCCAGGCAAAACACGGTGGACTTACTTCAACTTCAGGAGCTTCTTGTACGATAAATCTTTCTCAGGGACCTGACGTGGACATGTTCTGGTTCGTTTTCCGAGATAAACAGGAGCCACGTTCTGAGGCTTCCTGGTAATATTTATACTTCATAAATAATAAGAAGGATCTAATCAAACGCCGAGGTCTTTTCGAATAAATCCTCATCTTTTTACGGCGCCTGTCCGTGGATCTGACGTCCGAGGCCTCCGTGACATCACCTGCTCGTCTCCGCGGAGATAAATAACGTCCTTTCCTCCTCCTCCTCCTCTCCTCGTCTTTTCTCTCTCGTCTTTCACCTCCTCCTCTCTTCGTGCTAATATCTCTACACCCTGTTTCAACACTTCTCTCCTCTGTCCTCTCTCTCTTCACTTCTTCTTCTCTCCTCTTCTTGCTATCCTCCTCTCTCCTCCTTTCTCTTACTCCTTTCTCCTTCTCCTCTCCTTTTCAGGCTACCCTTCTCCCTCTTCCTCTCTCTCTTCACCTTTCTCTCTTCTTCTTTATCTTCTCCTCCTTTTGCTCCTCATCCTCCTCATCTCTCCATCTCCTTTTTTGTTATCCTCCTCTCTCTTAATCTTTCTCTCCTCTTCTCTCCTTCTTCATGTCTCCTCTTCTTACTGTTCTCCTCTCCTCCCCTAATCTTTCTCTTTATCTTTCTCTCCTCCTCCTTTCGCTCCGTGTCCTCCTCCTCTCTCCTCTCTCTTCATCTTTCTCTCCTCCTCTTCCTCTCTCCTTCTCGTCTCCTCTTCTCTCTATTCTCCTCCTCCTCTCTTCTTCTTCTCCTTTTCTTGCAGTCCTCCTCTCCTCTTCTTCTCCTCCTCTCCTCGTCTTTTCTCTCTCGTCTTTCACCTGCTCCTCTCTTCGTGCTAATATCTCTACACCCTTTTTCAACATTCCCTTCTCTGTCTCTTCATACTCTCTCTTCACTTCTCCTTTTGCTCCTCATCTTTCCTTCTCCTCTTACTACTCTCTCCTTCTTCTCCTCTCCTCTTCTTGCTATCCCTCTCTCTCTTCATCTTTCTCTCCTACTCCTTTCTCCTTCTCCTCTCCTTGTCACTCTACCCTTCTCTGTCTCTTCATATTCTCCTCCTTTCTCTCCTCCTCTCTCTCTTCACCTTTCTCTCTTCTTCTTTCTCTTCTCCTCATTTTGCTCCTCATCCTCCTCATCTCTCCATCTCCTTTTTTTGTTATCCTCCTCTCTCTTAATCTTTCTCTCCTCTTCTCTCCTTCATGTCTTTCTCTTCATCTTTCTCTCCTCCTCCTCCTCTCTCCTTCTTCTCGTCTACTCTTCTTGCTATTCTCCTCCTCTCTTCTTCTTCTCCTTTTCTTGCAATCCTCCTCTCCTCTTCTCTTCATCTTTCACTTCTCCTCCTTTTGCTCCTCATTTCTCCTTCTCCTCTTACTACTCTCTCCTTCTTCCCCTCTCCTTTTCTTACTATCCTCCTCTCTCCTCCTTTCTCTCTTCTTCTTTCTCTTCTCCTTTTGCTTCTCATCCTCTTCATCTCTCCATCTCCTCATTTTGTTTTCCTCCTCTCTCTTCATCTTTCTCTCCTCCTCCTCTTCTCTCCTTCTTCTCGTCTCCTCTTCTTGCTATTCTCCTCCTCTCTCCTTCTTCTCCTTTTCTTGCAGTCCTCCTTTCCTCATCTCCTCTCTCTCTTTACCTTTCTCTTCTCCTCCTATTGCTCCACATCCTCACCTCTCCTTCTCCTCTTCTTGCTATCCTCCTCTCTCTCTTCATCTTTCTCTCCTCCTCCTCTCTTCATTATCCTCCTCTCCCCACTGACAGGAGAGCAACAGTTTCTCCATGGAGACAAACGGGCGGCAGATCCTCCTGAAGAAAAGTTACACAAGTTACACTGTGCAGCTTTAAGTCCTGCTGTTTTATGAGGACTGAAGCTGTGGAAACATCTCCTCTGACCTCCCAGTCTGAGTCACTTTGGGTCGATACAGTTTTACTTTGGACCTGATCTGACACAAGAAGGAAGAGATTTTCAGACCTGTGAATCCAGACAGAGAAGCTGCAAGAACAGGTTCTGTGTAAAAAAAACTGGATCTGGGTCTTTTTCCTCCTCTGAGTTACTTTTTGTGAAACGAAAACACTGGAGAGCTACCTTTTTTTTCCCCCTATAACACATACATTATTATCAATTTATTAGTGCGTAAATTTAGGCATAAAAATTATAATAAATGTGTAATAAATCAGAAGAATAAAAACTGCACGTAAAATCAGAAAATTCAACTCATTATAAACAAGTTATTAAAATAAAAATGAATAAGGAATGTGTATAAAAAAAAGTTATTTTAAAGTTGGTGTTGGTGCTGTTGGTGCGGCTTTATTTCCTCATTTAAGTTGTTCCAAAGCCGAGGAACCTTGACTGAAAAGGCTCCATCACCTTTAGTCTGGAGCCTGGACTTTGGAACAGCCACATGGACCTGCCTGAGGATCTAAGGCTGAGGGAGGCTCGTACGGGGTTAAAAGTTCTGAAATGTAGTAACGAGCTTTAAAAAAGATCAATAAAATTTTTTTTAAAAAGTGCTCAGATCTGGGGTTGGTGCAAATCTTCAGGTGGACGTTCAGCAACAGTTTGTGGTCCAAGAAAGAGGTGACCTGACAATCTGAATATACTGAAGAACCAAGGATTAATGATTTTTTTTTTTTTCCCCTGATGGCTCCAACATATTCCAGGATTCATCGGGCTTAGACTGTGGAAAAGGAGGTTCAGGGAGCAGGAGACGTAATTTTGGCCACCACAGTCCAGACCTTCACCCCATTGAGAATCTTTGTGAGGAACAGCTGCAGGGTCTGTGTGTATTTTCTGTTTAAATTCATTCAATTCAACACGTAACTTCTTGTGACCTTCTTGGTACCCGTTTGTCTCCCTGGAGATGTAATTGGAGATGTTCTTACTGTATGTGTGCTCGCCTCTCCAAGGATCTGACCTGTAACTTGGCCTGCTTGTCTCCGTGGGGGATAGACGTTTATTGTCGCGCTGTGGAACATTTTAGGCATAACCGTAGTATCTCCGTGGAGTCATTTTTCCTCTCCTCTCCTCTTCTCTCCTTCTCCTTTTCTTGTTATCCTCCTCTCTTTTCTCTCTCTTCATCTTTCTCTCCTCCTCTTCTCTCCTTCTTCTCCTCTCCTTTTCTTGCTATGCTCCTCTTTCTTCATCTTTCTCTCCTCCTCTTCTCTCCTTCTTCTCCTCTCCTTTTCTTGCTATCCTCCTCTCTCTTCATCTTTCTCTCCTACTGTTCTCTTCTTCTTCTTCTCCTCTCCTCTTGTCCTCCTCTCTCTCTTCATCTTTCTCTCCTCCTCCACTCTCCTCCTCCTATTTTTTCTTGGTATCCTCTCTCCTCTTCTCTCCTCTCTCTTCATCTTTCTCTTCTCCTCCTTTCACTCCTCGTCCTCCTCTCTCCTTCTCCTCTTCTTGCTAACCTCCTCTCTTTTCCCTCTCTTCATCCTTCTTTCCTCCTCCTCTCTCCTTTTTCTCATCTACTCTTCTTACTATTCTTCCCTCCTTTCTCTTCATCTTACTCTCCTCCTCATCCTCTCATACCCCAACTCCAGTTTTTTCCCTCTTCTCCTTCTCGTCTGCTCTTCTTGCTACACTCCTCTCTCTCTTCAACCTTCTCTCCTCCTAATTTTCTCCATCTCTCCTCCTCTCTCTCCTCTTACAGTCATTTTCAAAAACGAAACTCTTGGAAATGATGCAGAGGACTTTGCGGAAAGCTGAAAAAGTCATTTTAGACTTTTGGATCAGACGTCGTATTGTTATTTCAGCTGGTCATTCATTATTGAGCAGCAGTAATGGGAAAACTCCTAAAAGCCTCCATTAAAATCAGTGTTTGAGTTAAATTCGAAATCAGTTGTTCTGTCTAGGGCCATTTGAGGACAAAACATGTGTTCAAGCCAGACCTACTCCACAAAATGAACTTTTCAGAGCTTTTGTAGATGTTATATTTGTGTCCTTCTCTTTTACCCTCTGAAGTTTATTTTTGGAGTTATCCGTGCGTGTTTGAGTCATCTTTAATTGCTTATTTTCAAGATCATTTTGCTGTTCTACTCCCTTTTTCCCCGCCATATGCCCTCTCTTTGCACGCTCCCTTCTCCAGTTTGATTTTCTTAATCAGTGATGCACGTAGGATTCGGCACAGTCATTTTGGTGCAAATGGAAAAAACAGCCAGCTCCCATCGGGCGCCACAGTTTTCTAACGCCGAAGTCGGCGCAATTGATTCTTTTATGAAGTCATTTTATATTGATATTGCAATTTAACATGCACAATAATCCACTTGGTTCATTCTGTTGTTCATTTACACAGGGCTGAGACAGAAACACACTTTTTGCACTGAAGTATTGATGTAAGAGTGGATTTTTCTGCGTCGGCTTGAGTTGAAGCTGCCAGATGTTGCTTTAGATGAGCTTCTTTTACCTTTCTAATGTGTAGAGACCAGATTCTTGGACTGACTATGACAAAAGCAGCAGAGTAACAACTATAATCTCACTGTCCTAGTATCTCGATTGATAGTGATGTCATCAGAGAGAGAAAGAAGAAGGTGTAAGAGGAGAAGGTGTAACATAACAAGGGGTAGGAGAAGGAGATGTAACAGAAGGAGGTGTAAGAGGAGAAGGTGTAACAGGTGAAGGTGTTATAGAAGGTGTAACACAGGGAGGTGTCATAGAAGAAAGTGTAAGAAGAGAAGGAAGGTGTAAGAGAAGAAGGTGTAACAGGAGAAAGTGTAACAGAAGAAAGTGTAACAGGAGAAGAAGGTCCAACAGAAGAAAGTGTAACAGGAGAAGAAGGTCCAACAGAAGACGGTGTAACAGGAGAAGAAGGTCCAACAGAAGACGGTGTAACAGGAGAAGATGTAACAAAAGAAGGTGTAATAGGAGAAGTTTAACAGGATAAAGTGTAACAGGGTGTAACAGGAGAAGGTGTAAAATAAGAAGGTATAACAGGAATAAATTTAACAGAAGAATAACAGAAGAAGGGGTGAGAGGAAAAGGTGTAACAAAAGAATATGTAAGAGGAAAGAGGAAAAGGTGTAACAAAATAATGTGTAACATAGGATGGTGTAACAGAAGAAGGTGTTACAGAAGAAGGTTCAGCCCAAGAAGGTGTAACAGGACAAGGTCCAACAAAAGAAGGTGTAATAGGAGTAGGTCCAACAGAAGAAGGTGTAACAGGAGAACGTCCAACAGAAGAAGGTCCAACAGAAGAAGTTGTAATAGGAAAAGGTCCAACAAGAGAAGTTCCAACAGAAGAAGGCGTAACAGAAGAGAAGGTCCAACAGAAGAAGTTGTAAAAAGAGAAGGTCCAACAGAAGGTGTAACAGGAGAAGGTGTAACAGGAGAAGGTCCAACAGGAGAAGGTCCAACAGAAGAAGATGTAACAGAGGAGAAGATCCAACAGAAGAAGGTGAAACAGGAGAAGGTCCAACAGAAGAAGTTGTAAAAAGAGAAGGTCCAACAGAAAGAGGTGTAACAGGAAAAGGTCCAACAGAAGAAAGTGTGACAGAAGAGAAGGTGTGACAGGAGAAGGTGTAACAGGAGAGAAGGTGTAACAGAAGAGAAGGTCCAACAGAAGAAGTTGTAAAAAGAGAAGGTCCAACAGAAGAAGGTGTGACAGAAGAGAAGGTGTAACAGGAGAACATTTAACAGTGTTGTGAGCTGTTACAGGGAGACAGACTAAATCAGCAGGATTACTCAAACATGTGTGAACGAAACAAAGCCCAGCTCCAGAGTCATAGAGTACATGAGAACAGAGTTAAAGCCCCACTGCAGGACATTTCCTCACATTAGAGCAGGGTTACAGAGGATGATTCAACATGATACAGGGTTTTTTAAATCGGTTCTGACAGTGACTGAACTGATGTCTTTGAGATTTCCTGTAAAGTGAATACTGAACAGCTGCACAGACCAAACGTCCTCCAATAAAATCCTATGAAAAACCTGCTCATGTTTTCTATTGGATAAACTCATCAGGTTTATAAATGTATTTGGACAAAGTCGTTTACGGGAAAAAAAAAGAAACACACGACAAAACAACACTGAGGGTTTTGGGTTCAGAGCTCAAATGTGTGTGTGTTTGGAGTAGAGGTGCTGAGCTGTCAGACGTGCTTCAGTCTGATTACTGCAGTTATTTAAAGGAGCGATTCTTTTACACAGAATGTTTAATGAGCCCAGACACAGAGGAGCTTCACTGTAGCATAAAACACTCCAACAGACAATGAGATCGTTTAAGTCCAACGTTTGAGTTACATCGTGTACCAGGAATCATTCTGGTTTAGACCTGGTTCAGGCTTTGTTTTGTTCTGGTTCAGTCCTGGTGTGTACCAAGAATCATTCTGGTTTAGACCTGGTTCAGCCCTGGTCTAGTCCTGGTTTAGTCCTATTTTAGTCCTGCTTTAGTCTTGTTTTAGTCCTGGTTTAGTCCTGGTCTCGTCCTTAGTTAGTCCTGGTTTAGTCCTGTTTTAGTCCTGCTTTAGTCCTGGTTTAGTCCTGGTTTTATTCTGGTTTAATCCTGATTTAGTCCTGGTTTAGCACTGGTTTAGAGCTGGTCTCATCCTGGATGAGTCCTAGTTTAGTCCTGGTTTAGTCCTACTTTATTCCTGGTTTAGTCCTGGTTTATTACTGGTTTAGTCCTACTTTATTCCTGGTTTAGTCCTGGTTTAGTCCTACTTTAGTCCTGGTTTAGTCGTTGTTTAGTCCTGGTTTAGTCCTGGTTTAGTCATGGTTTAGTCCATGTCTCGTCCTGGTTTAGTCCTGTTTTTTTTCCTGGTTTAGTCCTGGTTTAGTTCTGGTTTAGTCTGGATTATCCTGCTTTAGTCCTGATTAAATCCAGGTTTAGTCCTGGTTTAGTTCTGGTTAAATCCTGCTTTGTTCCTGGTCTCGTCCAGGTTTAGTCCTG
>KN500956.1:1202-11611 GCA_000787155.1 Scartelaos histophorus | reverse complement strand
TTATTTATTTATTTAATTGAATTGAATGACATCTCCTGCTTGTCTCTATGGGGACTGATAAGTTTAACACCATACTTTAGGACACTGCAGGTAAAGCAATAACTATCTCCATGGAGACAAGCAAGCGGCGCGCCCTCTACCGGAAAAAGTTACATAATGCACCTTTAAGGCAGGTGCAATGGCGTTAAAATAATAATTTGCAGGAACTTTTAATGCTGCAATTATGAGGTTGCTTACGGCGTGACAGTGGCAGTCGATGGCGTAGCACTGATTACTTGTGAGTGAAGTTATTTATCAGACAAAATGAAAAGGGCACACACTCGATTAACTGTGATTGGTCCTCTCTCATCTGTCATTAAGCCTCATTTACAAGGGTTTATAAGTGCTCTCGAGGCAGCCTGCAGGAAAACCAAATCAATCACTATTATGTTTGCTCCATCTGATTAAAATCCACACAGGACTTCAAATTAGTGTTGTTTTAGTCCTACTTTAGACCTGGTGTGAACCTGGTTTAATACTGAGTTTAGACTTGATTTTTTGGTGTGATCTGGACATGGTTTAGTCCTGGGTTAATCCTGGTTGTTACTGAAGTCATGGTTTAGTCCTGAATTAGTCCTTATAACATTAAGTATGCTAGAAACTGTAACTAATAAACTACTACTATTGGCTTGAATATGATCCAGTTCTGGTTTAGGCTTGGTATAGTCCTGGTTTAGATCTGGTTTAGAGGTGGCTTAGACCTAGTTTAGTTCTAATTTAGCCCTGGTTTGGTCCTGCTTTTATTCACGTGTAGTTTTTGTTTAACCTGAGTTTAATATTGGTTCATTCCTGGGTTAGTGCGGATTTTGTCCTGCTTTAGTTCTTGTTTAGTCTAGTTTTTGGTTCTGATTTTGTCCTGGTTTAGCCCCGATTTTGTCCTTGTTTGGTCCTGGGCTAGTCCTGGTTTAATAATGTTTTACTCCTGCTTTAGTCCTGGGTTAGACCTGGACTAGCCCTTATTTCATCCTGGATTTGTCCTATTTTAGTCCCTTTAGTTAAGACCTGGTTTAATCCTGGTTTAAGTTATGGTTTAGTCATGGCTTAGTCCTGTTTTAGTCCCGATTTAATCTTGGTTTAGACCTGTTTTAATCCTGGTTCAGTCTTATGCTATTAACCCTCAATTGGCTTGCGTTGCAGACAGGTTGCAGACATCTTCCAGATAGTCTATAATAAATCATATAGTGTTATTCTGCTTACTGTGGGCACTTTTCCCCTATACAGTCTGAACTCAAACTACTATTACACATTTTTATTTTTCTCCTTGGCCTGTTCAAGCCTTCGTCCTTGACCCAGTTTGTGATCACCAGGGGAGGCAGGAGGTGCAGACGGAGCACGTGTGTCAGCATGCGTTTCATCAGCTGTGGGTGGGTGAAGTCATGTGATCTGAGGGGGCTGCAGGGAGGTGCTTAGATCTTAGTAGAGATTAACCATTTTGAAAAGAAAATCTAACTTTTAATCGTGCTTTCTGTTACTTTCCTGGTTGGAAGTTTGTCAGGTCTACAAAAGAAAATATACAAAAATCATGCCTTTTCTTATTGTGAGCAGTTTTGCTTCTCCGAAGATTTTAGCTTATAACTTAGTGTCACTTGATGGCATCACTTGCTTGTTTCCATGGGCAGATTAAGTTTAATGGCACACTGTGGAACATTCCAGGCAAAGCAATAGCATCTCCATGGAGACAAGATCTTGGCAGGCCCACTACCAGAAAAATGACTCTTCCTTAACAGTGGTAATCTGGACAATCAAGATGTTTCGGCTCCCATCCAGAACCATTTCCAAATGATGGAACCGGCTTGAAATACTGAGAATTTGTCTTACTCTGAGCTACTAAATCCAACCCCAGAGGCAGGAGTTTTAGAGTGAAACCTCTCTGCCTATAGTTTGCCAGGGGAGTGATATTTATGTGTAGAAAGAGAATCCCTCTTTGAACACAAATGGTGAATTGAGGTTTAAACTTTACTAGTGGAGGGGTCGCTAACTGCTTATCTCCATTGAAATGTTATTGCTGTGTCCACGGTATAGATTAGACCTACAGATCTGCCTGTCTATCTATCACAAGGGAGATAAGCAGGTTATAGCTCTACTCGACATTACAATTCACATCTGTGAGGAGTCGCCCCTGTTCAGGTAATATTCTATTTTTGACCAATAGAGACAATAAATAAATGCTAGATGGATATGTTTAATGTCATTTCCATGGAGTTATGTAGGTAGCGACCAGAAAAGTTTCACAATGCACCTTATCTGGAAAAAATGATGTATCTCTTAATGATAAATAATTAATACTTTTGCAAGTTTTTGGAATACAGACAGTTTATTCTCGATACAGCATATATGGACAGAGCCTAGGCCTGTCCTGGAGTCTCTAGTCACTCCTTTCCATCTCTACCCCACAGCATATGAGCTCTGAGTATTAGAAATACAAGTTACATCCATATCAAAGCAGAGTGACATTAGTTTCATAGACATTTGCAGGTAAGACAACACACATGGGGGAAGTTGTGTCTGCTGAGCCTTTACACATGCTAATGGTCTGGTCTCAGGCTGAAATTACGTTCATTTACACAAAAACAGATTGAGAGAAATCTTTTCACAATAAAATGTCCATCTCCCACCTTTAATGTACCTTCTGTTTACTGAAGCATGTCCATGGACAAAGACCACAACCAGCAAATCAAAAGCTAATAAGGTACTTAACAAAGCTGAAGGTGACACAGCCTTCACACAATAGGAGCATAACAAGCAACTGAGAGTATCAATTCTCACCATTTCAAGCCATTTTCAT
Organism: Scartelaos histophorus; assembly: GCA_000787155.1. Lineage (NCBI taxonomy): Eukaryota > Metazoa > Chordata > Actinopteri > Gobiiformes > Gobiidae > Scartelaos > Scartelaos histophorus. Next base: position 8,787 of record KN500956.1, on the reverse strand, counting down.
CAAAAGAAAATGGCTTCTGGATGCTAAACTCAGATTTGAAAGGGCACATTTTCAATTTTTTAACCCGATTTTTTAAACCATAGTAAATATATTACATATGCAGTAGTTAAAAATAATGTTTAATAAAATAATGTTTAATTGCCGTGTGGTTAAAGGTACACTGTGTAACTTTTTGACTGGGAGTCTGTCAACTTCTTGTTTCAATGAATATGTCGCTATTCTGCCTAGAATGTTCCGCAGTATGATCTTAAACAGCTCCACCTTACATTTACTCAGCTCAGCTCAAAATACCTAGAACAAAACAATTATGACTGTGAGTGGAGTCGCCTCTCCACAGATCTGACCTGTAACTTGCTGGTTTGGTCTCCGTGAAGATTGAAAGTTTTCATGCCATACTGTGAAACTTTCCAGACAAAGCAATAACATCTCCATGAAGAAGAATTTGATAGACCTTCCACCAGAAAAGTTACACAATCCACCTTTAAAGTGCCATTTGTGCCATAAATGTATTAAATTATAAATCAGTTCGAACTATTATGCATGTATCTATAGTTACCAGTTAAATGTAGGCATATTTTGTAACTGATTTCATCCAGCTGTAGTGACAAACAAACTCCTAACACCAGTGCCAGTCCAAAACATTGATAAATGGAGTGCTGAAAGGCATCTGACTTAAAAACAACATGTATGATAATGAGTCTTTGTGTACCCAGTTTGTCCAACCCACACCCTCAATATGCTTTTCCAATTATAACTCCACAGATGTTACACAGCGGGCTGCAGAAAGCCTTGTAAAGATGACACATTTGCTCTGGAGCCGCTCTGTGGACTGTGGGCAGAAAATATGATGGATGTAGTATGTTAATGCTGCAATAACTTCACTCAAGGGACATGTGGGTGGATTTATCGTATGTTTCGCTGCTATAGTGTGAGAACTCATTAATTCATAGGACTTTAGGTCTTTCACCGCAAGGACAAGATGTAGAGCAAGAAATAGATGATGAGAATATTGGTGTTAAGGACTCTATGAACCACAGCTTGAACCACGACAAGAGTTTTGTCCTGTCACTGTTTAAATAGCAAAAGAAAAAATTAATTCTGTTAAATGGACAGAAGTTTTTTGAGTGAAGACATTTTGCAGTTCAGTTCTGGTCAGATTGCCAATGGACTCTGCCTTATATCTGTTTGAAATAAGCTATTTGGGACTAATTGTTTGGGAAAATACTTAGAAAATGTGTTTAGTTACAGAATACTGAGTACCTGCATTCATTTTCTGCATTATTTTGTAACTTATTCTGATACATCATCCAGTTGGAGTACTGTATTCTGAATTCTGTCACACATTTAAATTTGTTTCACCATTTGTTACACATTTATTTATCGCTGATCAGAAAAGAAAAAAAATCATATATCCCTCACCCACCACAAGAGTAGTGTTTTATATTTTTCTCACTGCAGTTTGAAGATTAAATTGAGTGATCAAATAGAAAAGTAACTATATTCTAAATATCACCAAATGAAAAAGAAACTGTACCATTTATCTGGGTATTTTTGGCACATGTATTCAGGTTCTTTCCAACACTGGTGATTGCATTTATTATTTATTTAGTTGGCCAATCACTTGTAGTACAAACATATATTTATCTACTAAAACAACGTATGAGGTTGGATTTGCTCGACTGCCTGTTTTCCCCCTATAGAGCAGTTAATGGTTGACAGTGCTGTTGTGAACTCTTGGCCTGCAGCTGTCAGACTGGCCTTTTGGTGCTTCTGGTTCTGTGGAGACTATAGAGACAGTAGAGACTAGAGACTCTGTAGGCACTAGTCTCCCACAGCTGAAATATTGATGCAGTGAGAGCTGTCTACTTCTGTGACAAGTTGGACAAGCAGAATAGGTCACCACTTTGTCAGGCAACTCTATTTTGACAAATAAATACTCCAAACTGCCCCTACAATCAATACAGAGAGAAGGAAGGATGGTCTTTGACAACCTCACCAAATTCTGTGAGGTAAGTGATGCTTTGTAACAGGCCCACAAGATTAAGCAAAATCACAGTTTGAATTTTAGCAAATAGCAAATTGCGAAGGCTACAAATATTACATTTTTAATTTTGTTTCCTCAGCAAAAACATACCTGGAGTTTGTTTTGTTTAATTCATGCACATTTAACACACAAATCCTGCATATCCATCACTCAAACAAAAAACTCCACAATGTGAAGTTATATGGTAATACAGGAGGTGCTCCATTGTGTTTTTAAGCTCCATACATGTTCACTGGAATCATTTGGATGATTTTAGCCCTGGAATTGCCAACCTCTAGGGTAAATGAGAAAGTTAACAACATTATCATATATGCTCACAAAAATCAATTTTGTGTAATATAGGACCTTTAAGCAATATATTATTTAATGCAAATGGAAAGGCTGTACTCTGTGTCATTACATAAAGATAAAATTGAGCACCGCTGTAGGTTACGTCTCTACCAACATGTTTCAAAATGCATAGGATTTGTGTGTTGGTTTAGCAGCTCTTTCAATCTCCTCGAGAATGTAATTGGATGTAGTGTCTGAACATAGTCTAACTTTTTAAACTTAAATTGAAAATCTAATTGAAAACACAATGTCAGTCAATTTTCTTTTTTTTTCAGTCTCTGCAAACCGTTCAGCCCCTGCTCTGTAATCAATATTGTCTATTACCATTCTAAGCTGTTGTCACATTTCTACATGAGCGCATTGCAACATATCACTTTAAACCTGCTAATTATGGTCTGTTTTGCCTAATCTGGATTGTAATTACAGTGTAACGCTGCGGCATGGAGACAGACCACTGATGTCTGCAATTAGCTGCTCCATCAAGTTCAACAAACAACTACAACTACAGCATATTAAACAGAGGTATTGGCATGACAGCTTAGCATTAAGGCCTGTGTTATTGGATAGATACTGGGAATACAATACATGTCACAGTAAAGAAGATTAGGGGAGTGAGTAGAGCCTAATTTATCCAGGTATTTTTAGTCCAGATAGAGGCACTGGACTAAGTATATGCAGAAAAAAATAATTAACATATAAATGAAAAGGCAAAGGATCATAATTTTTAACAAAATGCAGAAAGAAATGCTTAGATCAGATGTTTATGTTGTGAAATAAAAACAAAAAATGCCTATATTATGGTATTTTCATATCCAGTATAATGTTGTTTCCTCATCAAAAACATACCCGGGGTGGTGTTTTGTTTCATTCACACATGTTTAGCACTTGTAGACAGACTAAAGGATTACTCAAACGTGTGAATGAAACGAAACAGAACCCCAGGTGTGTTAATATATAGGGTAACATAGGGTCTTTAACAACACTGCAGCAAATATTTATTTAAATAGAATATGTTATACAGAGTTAATACACACAGTGCACATACAATATTTTCTTCACCATATTTAAATGAGACATTATATTATGATTTGTTAGAAGGAAATGCCACTATGAATAAGAGCAAAGAATAATTTTTCCAGTTTTGAACAGAAAATCAATAGACCCATCTTTATAAGTCCTTTTATAACAATAAAATAATGATGGTACTGTGATAGTTTAACAGTAAAACCTAGAAAACATTGCCTCTTAAAGGTGCATCGTGTAACTTTTTTGGTCTGTCAAATGCATTTCTTCATGAAGATGTTTTTGCTTTGTCTGAAATGTTTCACAATATGGCATTAAACGTTCCTATCAACATGGAGACCAAGTTACGGGTCAGATCTGTGGAGAGGCAACCCTGTTCACAGTCAGATTGCTTGTTTTTTTACTTATTTTTGAGCTATAAAAGCACCTATTGTCATACTGTGGAACATGCCAAGCAGTGCAATGATATAACCATAGAAACAAGCAGGTGACGGATCCCCAACCAAAAAGTTACACAATGCACCTTTATACATCATATCTCTTCTTTCATTTGCTATAAGACCTGTTTATTGTCAATCTCCTTCAGTTTTTTACGGTTAGACCTTTTAGCGCATAGAGACTGTTGTGTTGCTGTCATCCTTTTCCCATCTGATTGAGCGGAGATGTGGATTTGACAGCGAGTTTTAGGGGATTCACTGATATCGGGACATAAATAACCCCAGATCTGTGTGCGCTGTGTTATGGGAGGTGTCTGTATTTCTGTTTTGGGGATGAAAGTCTTGGCGTTCTTTCATCTTGTTCTGCTGTCTCTCTGTCAGAGTCAAAGTTGTCTGCAAACTTTTGGTTCTGGCTGCAGATAGCATTGTTTCCCTATTTGCAATGCTCACATATATTTAGAGTCTACTGTACGGTCCATAAATCTGTGTAGCACCATTTTAACTTGTGATGCTAATGTTGTTGGTATTGTTGCTTCCTGTCTCGCTGAGGTCGACTTGTACATATAGCCTAATTGTACACATACATGTATATTCAGTAAGTATGCCTTATTTGACACCCGTCTCTGGGTATTTTTGAGTTTATTTTTACCGCATATTTTTGCTCTTTGTTCTTATATTTATTGCAATGTGTGAGCTACTGTGTCCAAATAATTTCCCTTGCGACATTTTCTGGCAAGCTTTGCAATTGCAGCTAGAGTTGTTGTTTGGTTTGTGGAGGAAATTATGGTACTTCAGAAACTGACGATTTGCAGATTGTGTCCATTCATATTGCGATTTTGATGTGATTGTGATTCATTTTGCAGCCATAGTTTGAACCGTTTATGTTTGGTGGTCAAATGCTTAACAAATCTAGTTGATAGTTGAACTAATTTCAGTTAATTTTGAGTAGAAACTGGAGCCTAACTCTCCTTCTTAAGCTAATAGTATTTCAATCGATATAGCATGTTTGTATTTACCCTTAGTAAAAAGTAATGTGTGTTGTAAGAACACTGAGAGGATGTCTAAAAACAGCAGAGTAATTGGTACTCCAGTCTGTATCTTTGGAAAAAACACGTTCTTGGAGCTGATGTCAGTGAAGATTGCCAATGCCATTAATTTCCCTGTAATTCATCTGAAAAGTAAAGATGTGCATCACAGCGATAAATTAAACAGACAATAAGTCTGGAGACGTCACTGAAAACTTAAGCAATTCTTTCTGAATGGAAGTTAGTTGCAGACAGACTTCTTGGACCCAACTATAACTTCTCCTTTAACTTCCTCAAGTTTCTGCTCTGTCAGCTGAAAATCCTGACCACAAATACAATCATAACTATTTATTAAGAAAATGTGGCAGATATAATGCAGTGAGTCCTTCAGTGCTTCTTGGGACACAGACTGGATCCAAGTTCAGACTGCTGGGATTGGCAGGTGGATTAGCCAGTGAGGGACTTGGCCCATCTCAAGTAAAAATAAAACACATTTTTAAAAAGAAATGTCTCTTCCGCACTTTCGCAATGTTCGTGGTGTCATCAGTGATTGACTATTCAAAACTAAATATTCTGTCTTTTGGCTGGTGAACGTCCTCAAAATATAATCTTATACTCAATATATATTATACAAAAAATGCTGAAATTTGTTTCTCTGTGGCGTTTTTGTTTTGTGAAAGTATCTCACTGGAGGGAAAAGGTATGAGACCTCTGGTGTAAACAGTAACATTTTGATCAAAAACCCACCTTAGTTCACAAGGTAGTCCATATTAAAAACAAAAATGTTGTATTTAATACTTTTTCTACATTTTTAATACATTTTTGGATATTGAACCTTTTGTCTGGCACATTGGTTTTGGATACAAGGATCTGTATATAATGATGGGAGGAATACTTTGAAAATGTATTTAGTTACAGCTTTCAGAATAGATGCTTTAAAATGCATTTTGCAATGCTCTGCCACGTATATTCTTGAAAAGTAACTGTATTCTGAAAACCATCAAATGAAAAAGCAGCTGGACCACATTACAGATACTCACAATGTGTATTTTGAATATGTATTCTTGGTGCACAATCAATAGAATATGTGTTCTTCATACAAGCAGCATTAGATTTTGTTTCTTATTTAAGTGCTGTAGTTTTTCTTATCTTCAGGGTATCATATTTTATGTACAAAAAGTCTATTGGTAAATAATTTTACTTGTCAAATTTACCCAAATCACGATAAAACTTTCTTAATTAAAGTAATCATGTCTTGATTTTAGTTTTTGCAGTGCTTGTATTCAGTTACTTCCCAACACTGTCTATATACACTTTCTTTTTTAATATCTGAAATGTTTTATGGAATAAACCGAACAGAACTTCAACATAAGTCAACTATACACAAAGATTATAGAATATAAAGAAGATGGGATTAGCTGGAGCCTGATGACTAACGCTTATGCAATTACATCCAGTGAGTGACATTGCCTGACACTGTCCAAACGACTCAAGTCAAATCCCGCCTCTGGCCTTTGTGCTCACTTTTCTTTCTTTTTAAGTCACATGTTTTTCCCTACTCCTCGCTCTTCTATGACTGATGAGTGAGTCAGGCAGGAAGTTCAATCTCACAATTTGAGCAGGACTCTCACAAACAAACAGAAGTTGGATTTGCCCCTATCCGAGCGCCCGCATAGAGGATTACAACCACGTCTGGGCTGGCCACCTGTGAAGGCTCATTCCCCTCTCCAAAAACACACCAACGGCTTTTCTTCAGATCCCTATGAGCTGCTGATGGAGGGGAGCTGTAGTGTTATGGAGTGACAGATGAGAGAGAATAAGTGTGATGTGTCTGTCAGGGTGGTCCGCAGAGGGGGTGAGGGGGCATTTGTGGATATGGTTGAAAGAGTACAGATGTGTAATAGTCACTGGTTTAACTGTCTTTGTGGTTATTGCTGCTACATGTTTAAAGATGCATTGGAGGGTCCGTCACCTGGTTGTTTGTATGCATATGTAATTTCTCTGACTCGAATGTTCCACAGTATGACATTAAACAGCTGTGCCTTACATTTATTCAATTAGAAGTGGTTTTATTGCTCAAAAATACCCAGAAAATCAGGCATTTTCCTCAGATCTGACCTGTAACTTGATCAGACTAAGCAAAAACATTTCCATGGAATAAAACGTTTGATGAAGCAAAATTTGTCTTGCCCATAAACTGTAGGAATAAGTGGACTAAAGGAGTTTGACGTCATCCACAGCGTTCGGCTCCAGTCAAATGAAGCTCAATGAAGGAGTGAATTTGGAGCTGAATTAGGAATAGGAATTGATTTAAGGATAAAACAGTGAAATTAAAACATCAGGATAGTGTAGAGCAGATAATACAAACATTTTAAGGCCAAAATGAGACGCCTAACAGCAACAGTTAGAGAGAGAGGGGTGACTTTTTGGAGCTGGAGTCGATGGAGCCGGAAAGAGGCAAGCGGGGTAGCTACGTATGTCCATTTATAAATAATCTATGGTCTTACTCTCAGTACAGATATATTGTATAAGCAGCTGGAGGTCAAAATAAGTCAGATGTGTCCTCATCTAATTAAAAAGCATTTTATAGTCCGATAATCAGGAAGTGTGGATTAGCATGGTAGCTGTTATTAGCTTTACTGTCATGGCAAGTTGTGAAAAGGGCATTTAAACCCATTGCAAAGATCGTCTACAAACAGAAGAAACAAAAAAAGATATTTAAAAAG
>JACN01134877.1:0-13877 GCA_000787155.1 Scartelaos histophorus | reverse complement strand
ACTATTACTACTATTACCACTAGTACTACCACTACAATTACTAGTACTACTACTACTACTACTACTATACTAGTACTACTACTACTACAGACTGAGAGGCTGCCAATCTGCACCATCGGCCCCTCCGACCAACATCACTCACGCCCACACCACTTTCCTGCTGCCATTTGGCAGGACACTTCACCCACGTGGCCTCAGACCTCAGCAGCTCAGCGGGGCTGGGCCTGGGTCTTGCATGGGCGATACCAGGTGCCACAGTGGGGCAGGAGAAGCTCTAGTGGTCAGAAGGTCCTACAGAAACAACTTCCCACCATCAAGTGTGAAGTAAATGACTAAGAAGAGTGAAGCTGTTACAGAACGGCAGTCTTGTGTCTGCAGTGTTCCCGCTGCAGCTGAGGCCTCATTGTGCTGTAACTTGCCCCCATGGAGTGAGTCCATATTGTCCATACTGTGCTTCTATAATGACTGGTGTTAGAGTGCAGCTGGTGTCTTCATACGATCCCACAGGACGAGGACTTGAGCTCGACGTTCTCCAGGAGGAACATGGAGAGGTGCTTCAGAGCTGTTAGCCGGGACTGTGTGTGCAGAGGGTCTCACAGAAAGGATGAAGACGAGAGGGTCAGGGGGGTTAATTAAGTTTAGTTGCTTCGTCCTCTTTGTTCGACCCATCCTCCAGCGTCTGGGTCAAACCTGCATTTGACCCATCCTCCCATCTAAAGATCTTGAGGTATTCTTGGTCAGGCCGACTTTCTCTCGAGGGTTTGACCTGTTGTTCATGGAGGAACCAGAGTGATCAGCTCCACTAAGACACAGGGAGAACATGCAAACTCCACATAGAAAGGCCCGGAAGTCTAACCCACAACCTTCTTGAATCGAGAAGTGTTTTCTATTGAGAGATGAATCTGCAGGTTTGTGTTTTAAACGTAGGAATGAAACAAAACACAACTCCAGGTCTGTTTGCGATGAGGAAACGACGTTATAACTGAGATCAGAAAATAGCGTCATATAAACCCTTTTAATAAAATGCCAGCAGGCCGTGTGTGTTGCCAAAACCATAAATAAAGTTTGTATAGGGACTCTGAAGATTGTGTGAAATGCATTTATCTGTATTAGGTTTGTTCAAATGCATTAGCTCATAAACAACATTGCGTTTCGTCTGATTTAAAAGTGAATGAAAATGATGGGTTTCGATCTTGATTTTGGAAACCTGATTTGCGAGGTTGTGCCGAGTCAGCGCCGGTGTCTGTCTCTGATCTCATTTACAGTGAATAAACAGGGAGGAGGAATAAGGAGGAGAATGTGATGAGAATCTGGATGCGGCCGAGAGGAGACGCCTGTGTTAGCGACTCGACAGCGACGGCGTTTGAGGAGACACAAGTGGGGAATTTGACTGTTAACAAATGCTCAACCCAACAAATGGAAGTTTATTCAAAGACATAGCGATTATATTTGTGATTTTTACGTTTTAATAAAAGGATTTTGTTCATAGTTTGCATTTTATTGGGTCCATATTACACTGTTTTCATCTGCTTTTATGTACTGTTGTTATAATGTAGTTTCCTCATCAAAAACAGACTACTACTACTACTACTATACTAGTACTACTACTACTGCTATACTAGTACTACTACTACTGCTATACTAGTACTACTACTACTGCTATACTAGTACTACTACTACTGCTATACTAGTACTACTACTACTGCTATACTAGTACTACTACTACTGCTATACTAGTACTACTACTACTGCTATACTAGTACTACTACTACTGCTATACTAGTACTACTACTACTGCTATACTAGTACTACTACTACTGCTATACTAGTACTACTACTACTGCTATACTAGTACTACTACTACTGCTATACTAGTACTACTACTACTGCTATACTAGTACTACTACTACTGCTATACTAGTACTACTACTACTGCTATACTAGTACTACTACTACTGCTATACTAGTACTACTACTACTGCTATACTAGTACTACTACTACTGCTATACTAGTACTACTACTACTGCTATACTAGTACTACTACTACTGCTATACTAGTACTACTACTACTGCTATACTAGTACTACTACTACTGCTATACTAGTACTACTACTACTGCTATACTAGTACTACTACTACTGCTATACTAGTACTACTACTACTGCTATACTAGTACTACTACTACTGCTATACTAGTACTACTACTACTGCTATACTAGTACTACTACTACTACTACTATACAGACTTGCGTTTTATTTCATACACACTCGTTTAACGCACAAACCCTGCAGATTTAGAATTCTCTCAAACAGAAAACACTCTGATCCACCTTGTGATGTCATGTGGTGATACAAAAAGGGCTCCACCGTGTTTTGTAAACTCCACACACCTTCACTATCGTCACTTCCTCCAGCTCCTCCGGGGGAGCCCCGAGGTCCCAGACCAGCCGGGAGACGTAGTCTTTAATAATGTATATGAATGAAATGGTAAGTGTCTAAGCAATTTAGCGATACGGCGATCTGGCTATAGTGGGAATTTTATTTGTCTCCATGAAGATGTTACTGCTTTGTCTGAAATGTTCTAGTTGCCGCCCGTGGCCTGGCTCCGCCTTGCCATCCACTCCCCTTTTTGTTTTACCGCTTGTGTTTTAATATTTGCATGTGCTGTGTGGTACCTGACACCTGATTGGTGGGGTGTGGTTCCGTCGCTGCTGGGCATCCGCCGTGCCGAGATTGGAGGATTGACGTTCCGCTCCTCCAACCGCCCGCCGGACCATCCACGACCAACACCCGGACCAGTAAAAGTCGTGTATCAGTATCAGTGCCACGCTCCTCCAGACGCGTTTTCTGATCGATTCTTGTAATTCCTTCTGTGCGCCTCTAGAGGTCGTTCTGACTCCTTTAATTTTTTTCGTAATTGCCATCCCCGCTCGGCTATTGGGCATTTGTATTTTCTTTTATTTAACCTGTTTAATCTTTACTACATTGTTTAGTTATTGAGACTTCTGATTTGTGATTTTGTGTTATTGTATTTACTACATTTACCTTTATAAAGCCACTTTAAACTTCCACTTCATCGTGTTTGTGTTACTTTCCCTTGTCCCTAGCACTGGGTTGTAACAGTTCTACAGTTTATGCCAAAACGTATCTATTTATTTTTACTGCTCCAAAATATCTTGAAAAACATGCATTCGAACAGCGAGTGGGGAGGCCTGACTTGACGTTTAAAACTACCGCTTCATGACATCACGAGGTGGAACAGAGCGTTTTGAGCTTTGCAGACGCAGACAGACTCATAATGTCGTATCACTGAATGAAACAAACACAACTCCGGGTGTGTTTTTGAGGAGATAACGTCATTCTAACGCGGCGAAAAGCTCACGAGAGGCAATTCTGCGTAATCTAAGACCTTTAACCTGAAGTCCCAGTGGTGGCGTTGGATCTGCTCACCTGCGCAGCTCGGTCGGGTGGAGTTTAATCTAAAGTCGTGCACCACAGCGGAGAAGAGAGAGAGAGAGAAATCCAGGTGGAGAAATGTGTGAGTTTTAATCTAAGTTGAGCGAGAGGGCAGGAGAGGAGGAGGAGGAGGAGGTCACCGGCTTATTAAATCCTCTCATAGTTTAGCCTATATTTAGATGTAAGAACCAGGGGCTGCATTTCCATATATTATTCCAGCCCCGTATGGATTTCATTTTCAGGTCTGCAGTTTTTTCTTAGATACCTGAATGTACTAATCATAACTCGACACTGTGGAAACTAGACATAGGCCTGACAACAGCCTGTAGAACGTGCATTTAATAATCCACTATTATGATGTTCTTTTTTTGGTCTGAAATGTTCCACAGTATGGCATTAATGTAGACAAACGGGCGACGGCACCAACATGGGGCTAAAAATGTATAAAAATGTAAGCTATAAATTCCCACAGTGTGAAACGCTCCAAGAACAAGACACACTGAGAAATGTGACTTATTTAAATTTCGAATGGTTTTTTCAACGCACCATTAGACATACACATACTTTTTAAGGAGAAGGTAGATTTTACTGACCCCGCAGAGAATGTTTCCTCTGCATTTGACCCATCCTTCAGTATCTCTGGCCTAAACCTGCATTTGACCAATTCTATCCTTCAGTATTTGACCCATCCTATCCTCCAGTATCTCTGGGTTAAACCTGCATTTGACTCATCCTACCTGCATTTGACTCATCCTATTCTTCTGTGTCTCAGGATTAAACTTGCATTTGACCGATCCTTCAGACTCTCTAGGCTAAGCAAGCATTTGACCCATCCTATCCTTCAGTATCTCTGGGTTAAACCTGCATTTGACACACCCTACCTGCATTTGACCCATCCTTCTGAGTCTCTCAGTTAAGCCAGCATTTGACCCACCTATCCTTCAGTATCTCTGGGTTAAATCTGCATTTGACCAATTCTAACCTTCAGTATTTGACCCATCCAATCCTTCAGTGTCTCTGGCCTAAACCTGCATTTGACCCATCCTTCACGATCTCTGTGTTAAAACTGCATTTGACCAGTCCTTCGCTATTTCTGGATTAAACCCGCATTTGACCCATCCTATCCTTCAGTATCTCTGGGTTAAAACTGCATTTGAACCATCCTTCTGAGTCTCTCAGTTAAGCCAGCATTTGACCCACCTTTCCTTCAGTATCTCTTGATTAAATCTGCATTTGACCAATCCTGTCCTTCAGTATCTCTGGGTTAAATCTGCATTTGACCCCTCCTTCAGTATATCCGGGTTAGACCCACATTTGACCAATCCTTCACTATCTCTCTGTTCAAACTGTATTTGACCCATCCTTCAGTGTCTCTGGCCTAAACCTGCATTTGACCAATTCTACCCTTCAGTATTTGACCCATCCTATCCTTCAGTGTCTCTGGCCTAAATCTGCATTTGACCAATTCTACCCTTCAGTATTTGACCCATCCTATCCTTCAGTGTCTCTGGCCTAAATCTGCATTTGACCCATCCTTCACGATCTCTGTGTTAAAACTGCATTTGACCAGTCCTTCACTATTTCTGGGTTAAACCCGCATTTGACCCATCATATCCTTCAGGGTCTCTGGGTTAAACCTGCATTTGACCCATCCCACCTGCATTTAACCCATTCTTCTGAGTCTCTCCGTTAAGTCAGCATTTGACCCACCTATCCTTCAGTATCTCTGGGTTAAACCTGCATTTGACCCACCTATCCTTCAGTATCTCTGGGTTAAACCTGCATTTGACCAATCCTGTCCTTCAGTGCCCCTGGGTTAAACCTGTATATGACCCATCCTTCAGTATCTCTGGGTTAAATCTGCATTTGACCCATCCTATCCTTCAGTATCTCTTGGTTGAACCTGCATTTGACCCACCCTATCCTTCAGTATTGCTGGGTTAAACCAACATTTGACCCATCCTATCCTCTAATATCTCTGGGTTACATTTGACCCATCCTTCAGTGTCTCTTGAGACTTTTTTTGGGCAGTTATTTCTAGTTCGTGCATTGTGAAGAACCTGCAAACTCCACACAGACAAACCCGGGCGACATGGGACCCGAACCCGGAACCTTCTCGCTGTGAGATGAGCGCATTTGCCCCGAGTGTTTGCTGACCACGAACACAGAGGCAAACACGGACGAGCTTCATTGCAGATTTTTTAATAACACTTTTCATTATTTCAACAGCCATCGGGTTTATTCTAACAGGTAAAAATCATCGAAAACTAACAAAGAAAAAGTTTATCCCAAACAACAGATTTTGCTTCTAAATGGAACAGAACCCTTTACACAGTGAGTATATCCAACACATCTTTCTGCAAACAAATTATAAAAATAGACTTTTGGCATTTTCAAATACATATGTACAATATTAAACATCCGCATAGAGGCATGGTCACAGTAACGTATGGAGACTGGTTCGCTCTGGATTGTGGCGTCATAAATAAAAAAACTAACTGCAAATATAAAGTTACAATTTCTCAGTTCGAAAACGATGTTATTCTAGTTTTATTGTGAGATTTCGGGAATGAAATTTAATGCCCGGCGCGCCACATCATTCAAGTTTGTAATCGGAAAAATGGACGAAGAATTTGAAATGGAAAATAATAAAAAGTTGTAAGACGTGCGTGAAATGGTTTTTTTTTTACAGAAGAATCTAATGTGAGAACGAACTGGTTGAAAATTTGACTTGGAGATGAAGCAGAGCGGAACAAACGAGCGAGTTACAACTGTTGGAAGATCGGAATCAAACTTAAAGCACTGCAGAGTCTTATTCCCATTTGAGATAATGTGAAACGTGTATTTTAAAACGGAATGTCCCACAGTACGGCATTAAAGTTATCCATCGAGGCCGAGTTAGAGGGCAGATCTGCGTGTTGTTCCAAAGTATTGTAAAAAATGTATATATGAATGAACATAATGGGGTTTAATGACGCACTGTGGAACATTCCAGGTCATGTCGTATCACCATGGAGACAAGCAGGTCAGTTGAACCAAAGTTAGATACTAAATTTTTCAAAATTAAACCAATAAAAAGCTGTTTGATATTTTTGATTTCCCCATTTTTGGTTAAAAACGAAGCTCGTAACCATGGAAACCAAACAAAGGTATTGGAAAATTTCAGGTTCTACAATGTGATGATGCTGTATTACCAGACGGGGGCAGTTTTTCCTATCGATTACAATTATTTTACCATTAAAATATTCAAAAGGTAAATTCACAAATATTGAATAGACGTTTTTCACAATTCCTGGCTATTTTTTTGTGGCAAAATATCTGTGGAAATGTCTTCAGCTTCATAAATCTGCCCCATCTGCCCCCAATCTGCCAAATCTTCGACAAAGGAAATATTCTGTCCATGAAGAATTTATCCACGAATATCAAAGTAAGAAAGACGAAAGCTTAAAGGCGAACGACTAGCATTAGCGAACTACTCAATTTGATCATTTTCTCAGGGTTTATATGAGTCCGATCTGTTCTAGAGTTAATTTACCATTTTTGGAAATTTAATTAAGTAACACTGGACCAAAGTTTGTGTTTAACCCCGAGATCAAGAGTTATATTAATGTTTTGAGAGTGAACAGATAACACTTTGTAGGGTTATGTAGATTGCAAATTTAGCTAAACAACACTTTATCTTAGTTGATTTAAGATGAAATAATGTACAAAACTGGGTCAAACTGGTCTTTTCTCATGGGAGTTTGAAGTGGTGGGTGAGAGTTGCCAAATTAACACTTGGAAATTTAATTAACTCCAACCAAATAACCCCAACTTAACCCTATTTAACTTTCAGATAGTTAAAATAACACTTTTAGAGTTAAAACAAAAACAAAATTTAACCCTCCAGTTTTTCCCGTGTACAGGCATGAATAAAACAGATAATGTAAGTAATTCATTAATAAAGTAACTTGTTAACTCAGAAAAAAATTAAAAATCGATTTCATGGTGTCGATATTAGCATAGACAGAGAGATTTTAGCAGGACATGTGAACATTTGTAGCATTTGAACTGCACAATTCTCTCTATTACTTATGTTTTATTCATGGCCACAGTGTTAGTTTTGCTCAGGAGTGGTTCACTAATGCCCGTCGTTGTTCATCTTTATGTCTTTTGTCGACCTTGTTGGATGACGATTTGGTGATGGGGCAGATTTATGAAGCCGGAGACATTTCCACAGAGATTTTACCGTAGAAAAGCCGAAAGTTACGTTTATCCCACATCGCGGCACTTCCGGTCATTGTGATAAAAGGTCTATTGATCATTTCTGGTGATGACTAAACCCAAGATCTGCCAGTATTACAACGCAAATCTATATTTTAACTATATTCATTAAACATTACCGTATTTTTGGGACTAAAGGTGCATCTAAAATCATGACATTTTCTCCTAAATCCACAGTGGCCTTATAATCCAGTGGCCTTATGTGTGACCTTTGGTTGTGTTTAACCTCCACCCAATTTGTTGTTGTCCACATTATTCTAATAAGGTATTAGTGGGCGAGTCAGGAGGAGTAATATGTTGGCCACATATAGGGCGACTGTGCAACATACCGGTAGTTCTGCCGTGTGCTGTACAAGGACCCAAAATGCACCTGTTAAGAGACATGCACCATGCAGATTTCAGGTTTTGTATTTTAGTGTTAAAACTGAACAATGTTGAGAGGGATCCGGGCATGTTTGATGCCCAAATCACCAACTGTTAAACTTGTATTTTTGTGTTAGCTACAACTGAGAGTTATTGTAAATGACCTGAATAAAGTTCCATTTATCCGACACACGTTTTATTTCTCTTATTGTGCCTTATAATCCGATGCTCCTTATGTGTGGACAATGACACAACTGACATATTATTTGATACTGCCCCTTATAATCCGGTGCACTTTATAGCCCCAAAAATACGGTACTGGCCTTTAGAATGTGGTGATATCTTCTGGTGGTGAAACGAAACAGCATCATTCTGGGAAATCGGCAGATTAAAAATGCAGGAAAATCAGTTCTGGCTTCGTTCACACTTGATCCTGTTGAGGTAAAATGCAGGAAAAATAGTCCCGGATCGAACTGAATGTGCAAGTGGCTATAAATGGTATGAATCCAATTTTATTTGCAATAGGTGATGGAAAAATTGATACTTTGCAGCTTATATCATCAACATTCCCTGGGGGTGTGATGCTAGCTGTAAGCACTGCACTGTATGGGGCTTCTAAGCTTTGTTTTAATGCAGTAAGACCCTAAGACGTCCAACAGGAGAGCTGATTTGTGCTATAAAAAAGTCACATTACAGTTGCAGGATAGCTCACATTAGCCAACAATTTTTCAGTTATTCTCACTTTTTGGTTGAAAAACTGAAAAACAAAACAAAAAAAATTACAAAAAGCCCCCAGAAAGTTCCCAAACAGAACCACGAAAGCTAAAAACGCGCCGCCTAAAATCACAATCTTGAAACTTTTTGGTCGTTATCGTTAATGTGTGCATTGCGTCTCCATGGTAACTGGTGAACATTGCGCATTGGGCTGGTGATGCAAAAATTTTGTCAGTTCTATTTCCGTAATGGGACTGTATCACACTTTTATCCATTTTATATTTAAACCTAAAAAAAAAAAAAGTCTTAATACAATGACATAAAACGTTCTGTGGTGATGATTTAACAATGAACCAAAAGTATTTCGTAGCATTTCAGTGCAGAGGGTCCAGCGAGGGAGGTTGACACAGTAACTTCCCCAGGACCTGTTAAAACTGTACAAAATAATACCTCAAATAAACCATCAAATCCAACACAACTGAACAACAATAAAACAAGATTTCACCTTAAATACAGTACATAAGTTAAATAAAGCATCTGTTTCTGAAGAGGTCACTGACAGAAATAAATAATGATAAATATTAAAGGTGAGGCCAGCTCCCGGACTCGGCCTGGTTTACTTTAAACGTCTGTAACACTTTGGAGAGGGAAGAGACGAGGCAGAATGACGAGGAAAAGAAGAATCAACCCAAACAAATAAATATAAAGATAAAACAGATATGGAATAAATAAATAAAAAAATCGCTCTGTCTGTTGTCGGCACCTGACCTGCTTTTGAAAATGTGAAACTATTGGCAAAACTGGAGATGCACCAACTGGTATAAGATAACGCCACATGTGGATCATTTCTTACCATCCACTATTTGTGTTTAATGGAAATACATTTATTTATTTCACTCTCTGCTCTGGTATCGGTCAATATCGACTGTTGACAGATACTTGTTACTGTTACTGGAGCAGAAAAAGCTGGATTGGTGCGTTCCTCGACAAAACTAAAGAAACTGTATGTAGTCTGTGCTCCGATAATCACATCTGAACCTGTGTCACCAGAGCTTTAACCTGCACATAGACACGTCCAGGTTTGTCCCACTCAGTTAGTTTCCTGAGCTGCAGAAGCTGCACTAGCACTGATTCAGGTTCTGGGGTTTAGGGAGTAACTGTTCAGATCAGAAAGACATTTTAGATTTAAACATACTGGATTTTAGCATTGAAACTGGCAACCCAAATGAGAAAGTCATGTGAGGCTTCTGCTTTCTGATTGGATAATCTAGAAAACCAAAACATGAAATTATAACCTGAACACATGGGACATTATGTAAACTGGCATGATGATGTAATAAATGTAATAAAAAAGTAAAATTTAAATGTAAAATGTAAAATGTAAAATGTAAAATGTAAAATGTAAAATGTAAAATGTAAAATGTAAAATGTAAAATGTAAAATGTAAAATGTAAAATGTAAAATGTAAAATGTAAAATGTAAAATGTAAAATGTAAAATGTATTACATTTATTACATTATGTAAACTGGGATGATAATGTAATAAATGTAATAAATGAGATAACTCCACATTATCTGATCTGAACATGTTTGGGTCTTATCAGAATCTCACATACAGTTTCTTTAAGGAATAAACTGAGAGAATTTTACACCATTTTATTAAACATATCGTCAACTTCCTAAAATAATCGCCTAAGTCACTTTTAATTTGCCATAATTTATGCCATAATTTCAATTTTGGGGGGAGTTTTTTGTGTTTCCTGAAAAACCTGAAAAAATGACTTATGCGATTATTTTAGGAAGGTGTCGGTATTTTTCAGTGTCCCAGTTTGTTTATCGTGGCCGTTTACAGTTCGAGTCCTTGTGCTCCCCCTTGTGTTCATGCACAAAACATACATGAATTTACTTCAATCTACAAATTGTATTACGAATATTGAGTTTAAAGGTCCACTGTGTAACTTTTCAGGAGGAGAGCATTTATGACGATGTTACTGCTTTGCCATGAATGTTCCACAGTTTGGCATATAACGTCTATCGCCATGGAGACAAGCAGGCGACGCCAAGCCAAGTTATGGATCAGATCTGTGGAGAGGTGATAAAAACACCGGTGAATGAATAAACGCAGTCGCTCTGTTAAAATACATTTAATGGTCCGTGAAACGTAATACGCAGGCAAAGCAATAACATCTCAACAAGCTAGAAAAGTTAGATGGTGCACCTTAAATGACTCTAAAAAGCCGGTGCCAATACATTTCTGTTTAATAAATGAGTTTAACTTTTGGACCGACTCTCCATTTCTCCACTTTACTGCCAATAGAAACACATTTGACCCAATATAAAGTCAGATCGTCTCTATCATTTCACTGCAAACTTGAACAAACGCCACATTAGTATTAATTTTATCTCCAGAATCCACCGCAAGATCCATGAATTATATCTGAAAACTCTTTTATGAAATCAAATAAAGAAGAGATTATGGTCAGAGGTGGGTCGATACATTTACTCAAGTACTATTACCTGAAATAATGTAATAAGTACTAGTAAAAAATAGTGATCAATTGGTCAAGTAAATGCAATTTCTTTTCAAATGCTGAGTAAGTTTTTCGCTTACAGATCTTATACGTTTTCAAATTTAAATATTAAACATAGACGGTATAAAGAAGTTGACAAAAGCTCCAGTCAAATGAAGCTCATTGAGGCCACTGGTAATAGGCCATAATAATCGGGTTCCACAATATGGCATTAATAAATCTGCATCACAACTAATCAGATGTGTGGAAGTTTTTCAACGTATTTTTGAGCAATGAAAACTCAAATGGGAAATGAAAATGGGAGCGACAAATGCCATACAGTGGAACTTTCCAGAAAAAGGAATATTATCTCCACAGAATCAGGCTGGTGGAGCGCGGAGTACGATTTCTTCAGAACATTACTCGAGTAAATTTAACGGAATCCTACCCACCTCTTCAAGTAATACCGAGAGTGAAGAATGAAAAGTGTGTATGGTCAAAAAGTCTAACCACAAAACGAAATAAAAAACTGTATATCTATTGTATTTCCTTTCAGCATTCCCATGTGATATAATGTAATGTCGTAACCTGCTCAAGTCCAAGTCCAAGAAGCAACGCTGCGATTTTTGAAGAACCCAAGCGACTCTTCACTTTGCATTCATTCTGAAGTTCTTCTCCAAACTCCAAACCAAAAACCTCGAAAAAATATGACCTTTGAATGCCAAGAAAGTTCACTGAAGTTCACCCAAACCAATTTCCCCCGTTTCCGAATTCTTGCATTTTTGTCGCAACGTAGCAATGTCTTTCGGCGACTGTCAGCGATTCAAGTCTCTCTTGGAGCATGCCGGATTTTCTCCAATGCATTTTAAGTCTTTCAAATACCAAAATGTGAACGTCCAGCTTACATTTTAGACCACTACAGATCTTAAATAGCGTAGTTGGTTCACTTGGGCTTTCCAAAATCAGAGAATCCTTCATCAAACCTGCACTGAAAGTCCGTTTTGTTCTTTTGCATCCACCTTGGAAGAGATAAACCGCTCCTAAACTTTCAGCGGTTGTGAAATCCAACTTAACGCATCGAGGTTTGGAAAATCCTCCACCATTTTGCAACTTGTAAGGAGTACTCGCAATTCAAGTCAGCCAAATTCTTACAATACTTGATCAGTTTCAAATACTGGCTCCACAGAATTCCAACAAAAAGTCCTTAAATTTCGCAGCTATAGCAGATTTCCTGGTCACCAAGTATTAGGAAAAACTGGTCTGTGATTGTCTTTTTAGCTCACTTATGCTAGCTTGTGGTAGCCTTCCATTGCGTTCTTCGTAGCTTGGTGGTCTTCACTTTGAATGTATGCAAACATCTAAGCTTTTTAGGCCATTGCAGATCTTAAATTCCGTAGTATAGGTTCACTTAGGCTGCGTTACTTTCCAAAAATGTGAGAAATCTTGTTCAGACCTCGTTGAAAGTTGCGGTACCCTTCCGTCCAAACTCGGTATTCGTCAGCTTGTATTTTGTAGACTTTGTTAATTCATTGCGCCATTATTTAAGGTTCTCTCGATGTCCGCTTCACCGTTCAAAACCCACCAAAATCCATCCAAATTTGTTGCAGTTTTAAACACTAATTTTGGGACAGCGTTGCCATAGTCGCCCGAGTTCAAAGTGCAAGTAGAGATGACATCACTCCACCGCGGTTCCCCTTAGCAAGAGTCAAGCTAACTCCAAAATCGGGTTATTTTGTTCACAAAGGAGTTAGGATCCAAGAGGAAGGCATCAGGAGACAAGGTTAGCGAGGAGTCGTGTTCCCTCCCTCCTTTTCTCCTCCTCTCCTCTGATTGGACGAGAGCACGGTCCAAATGTGACGACAGGAAGCAGGAAGTGCGGGCTAGACTTGTACGCCTCGCCCGTGCATTTGGATGACCTGCGCTCTCAGAGTCTGTATCGCGGTGAGGATGAGCTTCTGATGCTCCAGCGAGGTGATGCCGAGACTCATGACGTCCCTGTGAACACAAGAAATATAAGTTAGATAAATACGTAATAAAAAAGTATCTATCTGTGTTAAAGGACTTCATTCAAACGCATTAGTATTCTTGGTTTCAGGTAACTGCAATCTGTACATGTCCTTCAAAGACTGTTTATATGTAAATGGACCTAGCTAAAGCTTTAGTCGCCGTGTTCCAAGCAGGAAGTGATCATGGGCATGTTTCTGGCTCCATCGATTCTGGCTTCCCTTTCCACGAAAAACTGTCACCCCTCTCTGTAAATGCTGGACCAAGCCTCTTTTGGTCTTAAAAACTTAATATTAACACATTCTACGTGATTCTGTTTTGTTTAACTTCACTATTTTATATGTAAATCAAGATATGAATATAGAATAATAATACGAATAACAAGACATATTAGGCGCCTTCTTAACCTGAGGTTGTTCTGGGATCTCCAAGCTTTTTTCCCCTAGTGATCTACCTTAAAGATACAAAAATGCCAGAGATCTACCGATTTTAGCTGTCGCGTAAATATAAAAGCCATGGCAAGTGGCAAGATGAGGAACAGTTAGATCAGGGGTGGGCAAACTAAGG
>KN500954.1:0-53932 GCA_000787155.1 Scartelaos histophorus | reverse complement strand
TGTTAAACATGTGCGAATGAAACAAAACACAACTCCAGGTCTGTTTGTGATGAGGGAATTATAACAGATGAGAAAACAGTGTAATATGGGCCCTTTAAACTGGTGTGAACTGCAACACAAACAATTATACTCGGCTGATTTTGTTATTATTCAAATCAGGGCGGCTTTAGGCTGAAGACTGCCAGACTTTTCAGAGAGAAGAGACACACAAACATACACAGAGAGAGAAAGGAAGAGATAGAACAAGAGAGAGAACAAAAAAGACAGAGAGGGGGGAGGCAGTACAAGAAAGAGAAAGAAAGAACAAAAGAAAGAAAGAAAAAAAAAGAAGAAAAGAGAGAGAGAGAGAGACGAAGAGACAGAGAAAGGGAGAGACAGAGAGACAGAGAGACAGAGAGATCGAGAGAGAGGGTAGAAGAGATAGAAGAAAGAGAAAGAAAGAGACAGAGAGAGGCAAAGAGATAGTATGAGAAAGTGAGAGAGAAATAGAGGGAGACAGAAAAAGACACAGAGAGAAAGAGACACAGAAAGAAAGAGGCAGAGAGAGAAAGAAATACAGAGAAAGAAAGACAAAGAGAGATGAGAAATAAACAGAGAAAGAGGTAGGAAGAGATAGAGATAAAGAGAGACAGAGAGAGAAAGAGAGAGGGGAAGAGAGAGAGAAAGAGAAAGAAAGGGAGATATAGAAGATAGAGAGAGAGAGAGACAGACAGAGAAAAAGTGACAGAGAAAGAGGCAGAGAGAGACAGATAGAACAAGAAAAAGAGGGAAAGAAAAAGAGACAGATCGAAAGAGACAGAGAGAGAAAGGAACAGAGAGCGAGACAGAGAGAGAAAGAGAGAGACAGAAAGAGACAGAGAGAAGCAGATTTGGGGAGTGAGTTTAGTTCCGTTCATTCCTGACTAACTCTTCCCAAACGGAGTCCTTATAAGGGCAGAGCGCAGCCCCCACACACACACTCACACACTTGCACACACTTGCACACACTCGCACACACTCGCACACACTCGCACACACTCGCACACACTCACACACACTCACACACACTCACACACACTCGGGTTGGGATTCCGTGCTTCTTGGAGACATTACGTTGACTTTTATTCACTTCCTGGAGACGAATCTTCATCTTAACCACAGTCACTACTTGCCTAAACTTAACCTAAACTCCCTGGATCATTTCAGTCCTGGAATTTCCAATCTCTACTGAACAAACTGTAAAAGGAGGTGTTCATATTTTAAACCAAACACAACTCCAGGTATGTTTTTGATGAGGAAACATTATAACAAAACACCAGCTCACACTAATATAGGACCCTTAATCTAAACCCCAACAGGAATCTATTTTAACGCTAATGTCTGGATCTAATAATAATGGATTCTGTCATGGGAACCTGTCCACAAAAATGAGGTATGATGGGTGTTTAGTCCGCGCAATGTTATAAATACACATTCGCACACTGGGGGAAAGTGGGAAAGTGCGAAATCACAGCCTGCCGAGAGGGAGCTATACTTTCTCTTTCTACAGCTCGGAGAAGTCTTCTGCTGGAAACAAGAGCTAAATATAAAACTGCATTTGTCTCTATCACTGTGGGACTAAGTTATTAAATTCTGTACAAAGGTCCCATGATTTGCTCGTTTGTAAAGGTGGATTGTGTAACTTTTCTCCGCAGGGATGTTATTGCTTTGTCGGGAATGTTTCAATCTGGTGTTAAGTTAAACATTTTATCATCGTGACCAGAGCAAGTTACAAGTCAGATCTGGGGAGTGGCGACCCAGAAGACGTCAGAAACTCAGCTTAAATGTGCAGGGTGTGTGCGTTGAACATGTACGAATGAAACAAAAGGTATGATCACGATAAGGAAATGATAACAGATCAGAAAATAGCCTAATATGGGCTTGTTGCATTTGCATTTCAAAAAAAGTTAATATTTCATTTATAAGATGACGGTGAATAAAAAGTCATATCCGCTCTCTCCATCTGCCCGTTCTCCTCCTTCATTATTCCTCATTTCATCCCACTCTCTTCCTCTTTTCTGCTCCTTCCCTCCGTCCTTACCAAACAAACACACAGGTTTGCAGGCCATCTGTCACCGATCAGCACCCATGTGTGAAAAACAAGGACAAAACCCAAGAAATGAACTCACAGTGCCCCCTCAGTGCGGCGATACCGGTACCGTTAAGGCGATTCTGACCCCTGCTAATAATACACGACGAAAATGGCGGATAAAGTCTGAGTTAGCCACACGTTCGACAGTGCATATGGCATTATAACGCGGCATATGTAGTGTGCACAAGAGTGAAACGTGATTCAAATAGGTCAGTGAGCAGAGCATGGAGGAAGTGCTACAGAGAACGGAGGATTCGGGCAATGAGGGAGAAGAATGCGTCAATATTTATGCATTGTAGTGACGTCACGAGGCTAAAATTTCAAACTTGATTTCGATACTAAGGAATAGACTCAATACTGATTCAGATGTTAATAATAAAAAAAAAAAAACACTATAGGCTTTACTAAATCACAAACACACAGTTCTCGACATAGTAATATTAATATTCATTTTTGGGAGGGTTATGGGTTGTAAAGTTTGTCTTAGAATTGTTCTTGAAGGTGCACTGAGTAACTTTTATCATGAAAGGTCCGTCACCTGTTTGTCTTCATGAAAAAGTTCCACATTATGGGTTATGGTTAGGAATTACACTGCAAATTTCATAAAACTAACCAATATAAAATAAGTGATTTTATATTATTTTGAGATTTATGAAGGTCTAGATATATTTTCTTATTTTAGCATTTCTTGTTAAGTAAATTTCACTTGTGCCCAGTCCTTTTAACTTAAAACTTAAAGTGTATTTTTCTAGTTTTAAAGAGGGGTATTATTGCAGTGTAATAATAATAATGGATGAGTTTTATATAGCACTTTTCTGGATACTCAAAGGTGCTTTACCCTACATTATTCATTCACTCCACACTTGGCGGTGTTAAGCTAATATTGTAACCACAGCTGCCCTAGAGCTAAACACTAAATCTGTATTGTATATGGTGTTTGAAAAGTACTGGCTATAGTTCCAAGTCCTTTTTTTTCTCAAATCTACTGCAAACTTGGTATATTTTCAGCTATCTCTTCAAAAACTAAGTCTGTGCCTTCAGTGGCCGCTGTGATTTAAAGTACTATGTGACATCACGCATAACAGTCTGGGGTTTCTGATACAAACACCTGGGGGCAGATTTTGAAGTGTGACCATTAGACCAATCACACTGGTCCTTATTGCCCCAGACAATGTCACTCCTCCTCTCTCACTCCTCCAGGTACTGCCCACTTCAGCAGCTTTATTTGAAATGTGGTTGCGGGTGGAGTTTTTTGTTTTATTTCTTCAGAATGAGAAGAACTGTTTTTGACTGAATCCTGTTAAATGTCACTAAATGGCCTTATATAACTGCAGAAAAAAAATGAAAGAGACTGTACAGATCTGTAACATCTGCTCTGACAAAAGCAGAGAAAAGACGGGTGAGGAATGCACTGGGGAAGGCTCACTCAGCTCTTCTGTTAAACTCCCTCCATCCATCACTCCTCTATTGGATTCATTTGTATTTGCCATTCCAAGCACTGTATCCAAAATACTACAGTTTATTTCCTCCCTATAGACTCTGGAGGTTTATTTAAAGGTGCAGTGTGTAACTTTTCTGGTGGAAGGTCCATCAAATGCCTTTCTCTGTGGAAATGTTATTGCTTTGTCTGGAATGTTTCACAGTATGGCATTAAACCTTTCTATCATTATGGAGACCAAACCAGACCAGAACCAGAAGTTACAGGTCAGCTCTGTGGAGAGGCGAAACCACTCAGTCAGAATGCCTGTTTTTCTAGACATTTTAAAGCTATAAAATCACCTGTAATTGACTGTATGTAATGTAGAGTTGTTTAATGTCGCACTGTGGGACATTCGAAGCAGAGCAATGACATCTCCATAGAAACAAGAACATGCACCATGTAACTTTTTGGTTGGGGTCTGTCATCTACTAATGCCCTTTTAAAAATGTAATATTGATTTAATACTAACTTAAAAGAAACAAATCCGCTGACATCCTGCTGTCAGCTCCTCCTAAAGCTGCAGATCACGTTGATTAAGCAGATTTTTTTTTTTTCCTTTGTGCCAAATTGGCAGCATAACGCTGCTGAATCCTACATATATCACTGATTAAGTGGAGAGCAGTGAGGATCTATAAGGGTAAAGGAAAACTGACATTTTTGAAAAAATACGGTCAGACATGCACAAATGTTTTGCTTATATCCCCTTTAAGATTATATAATTTTATCTATTTTATGTAGAGATTGACTGATAAGGTTTTTCATGGCTGATGCTGCTTGTTTAAGAATCTAAAGCAACAGATGGTTGATACACTCTGCTGATATATTTTATTGGAGCGATATATAAGGTGGATTTCAATTATTTTCCCCAAGTTATGTAATTTAATTTTACTTTAATTTTACTACAAAGTCATCCACATCCTCCTTTTTATCACAAACCTTTAAGAGAAACGGTGTTTCTGAAACATTGTGAACTGCTAACGTATAAAATAAAAATATTGCATTTTAAAAGTGCTTTTCGGACTTAAAACAATCCCGCTGTGGTTACCACATGGCTTGTTAGCCTCCACAGTGCCCTCAAACTATTGATATTTTAATTTTCTGATGGGAAAAAATAATGTATAACAATTTACTTTTTACAGAGGACTTGAAAGTCTGTGGATATGCATAAACATGGATCATAACTTTAATCTTCTCCTCTCCTTCTCCTTTACATATTCTCCTCTTTCTTTCTCTCTCCACCACCTGCACATCAGGCGCTCATTCCCGGTGCATCTCCTCTGTCCAGACGAAACCTGTATCCATCTCCCTCTTCTCCTCCGTCCTCTTGGCATCCCTCCCAGTCCTCTGTTTAATCTACCACTTCATCTCTCTCTCTCTCTCTTCATTTCCTCTTTCTACTCCTCCACTTCTACACTTCCTTACATCACTATCTATCTTCAACCTTTCTTACTTTAACACTAACCCCGCCTTCATACAGACCGCGGGCCGAGCACTTTTGTGGGTTTTTGGCACAGGAATCCTACTACTTCCTGTACTTTAATGGGTCTGTATCACTTACCATTTTCTGATCTATGCTATCATGTTGTTTCCTGAGTAAAAATCATACCTAAAGTTGTGTTTTGTGCATCGTGACATGTCTTAAAGATCTCAAGAGTCAATTTTGTGTAACATAGGATGTCTAAATGAAAAGAATTGGCACAGTTCATTTTTATTGGATTGGAACTAATGTATGCCCATAGGAGCGACTGACGCGAGCACACACACTAATGAATTGAAAAGACTCATTCAGGCTCAGGTGCAGGAGCATTAAGAGCTGTTCACTTAATGCACGGAGAGGACACGAGCAGACACAGCAAAGGGTGATTTAGAATAATGGAATTACATGGACGCTGCCAATTCATTTATTACACATGAGCTACCTGCTTTTTCCATGAAAAAGAAAAGGAAAACTGTAAAAATAAAAGTTGTCTGTTAATAAAAACACATATGGGAGTACTCAGAGGATTTGGGATTTTAGCGTGGGACAATTTATAGTAATAGTTTTCGTTTTGTTCTGATGTAGTCCTGGTTTAGCATGTCTTCAGACCAGTTTTAGAGCATGTTTCATATCTGACTTACTTTGACCATGCTATGTTTTCATATTTTTTTCTGCTATATCCAATGAGGTTAGTCCTGATTTAGTCCTGATTAAGCACTAGTTTAGACCAGTTTTCGACCATGCTTCATATTTAACTTACTGTGACCATGCACAAATTAGTCCTGGTTTGATCCTGGAATAGTCCTGGTTTCGACCTGGTTTAGACCTACTTTAGACATGGCTGGGACTATTACATCTTTAATTCGACTCTGCCTCATCCTCCTAACTAACATAACCATAAATTAGTCAATCATTTAGGCATGGTTTAGTCCTGGAATATCCCTGGAATAGACCTGAGATAATCCAGGGTTAGAGTGGGTCCCAGTGTGGTCCAGGGTTAAACCTGATTTAGACCTTAGTTTGGAATTACATTTTTTATTTTTACTTGACTAAGTAAATTTAATCATGAATTAGTCCTTGAATAGTCCTTGCATGATTTAGTCCTGGTTTAGTCCTAGAATAGATGTGGGATAGACCTAGGATAGTCCAGGGTTATACCAGGGTTTGGGGTTAGATCATGTTTCATCTTTGACTTGTTGTGAACATGCCAATTACATTCTAATTTAGTCATTAGTTAGTCCAGGTATAGTTCGTTTACAGTTCTGGTTAAGTCCCGGTATAATCCTGGTTTAAACCTGATTTAGACCTTATTTAGACCAGGCTGGAATTACGTTTTATATTTTACTTGACTTGAACATGCCAATTCTATCCTGCTCCATTTGAACATATTTAACCAAGTAAATGTATTAAGGGTTGGACGAGAAACAATTTTCACAAAACAAAATGGGACACAAGATTGGATCTGCAAAAACAAGACAAGATTTTGACATTCTTTACAATCAATAAATTGTGCAGTCAAGTTCACAATTTTGGCCTCACCATTTTTGATTTACTTTAATTCATATTCCTGTCCTGGGGCTACAGCTTTTCAAAAACTGTAACTGGCCAGTGCTTAATTTTTTTATCCAATCCAATTGTAAAAATGTGAGGGAAAAAATGTTGGCAATTTTGTCTTGCAAAATCTTGTCCCATCCCTAAACTTTAGTCATGAATTAGTCCTAGAATAGTTCTGGAATAGTCCTGGAATGGTCCTGGAATAGTCCTGGAATAGCCCTGGAATAGTCCTGGAATAGCCCTGTCATATTCTGGTTTAGACCTGGTTTAGTTTTCTTGGTTTAGTTTGAGACAGACATAGACATAGTTCTGTTAAGAAGCTTCCAAATTTCCGTTTAATAAAGATTTAGACAAAACCAAGATTAATCTTCTTTACTTGTGTAACAGCCGTGAAATAAAACAATATCAATATTTGGTTTAACTCAACAGAACACCAGAAAATACAATATATTCACATTTCTGGTCTGCTGTTTTTACAGGGTGAAAAAAATGAAACGCTAACAATTATTTTAGCTAAAGTACCTGCAACAACATTTGTAATATGTCGCAGTGAAGCTTTATCCAAACACAGAGCGATGAAAAGCCTTGATGTGGAACAAAGGAGGTCGTATTCAGTTACACATTCACCAGAAGGCTCTATTTCCTGTCAGGTTCATATAGTGGAAAATAGAGCCAGAGCCAGACCACAGAGACAAGTCTATGGCCACAGGTGAAACACACTAATCCAAATGGAAGGGGTAAGAAGAGGGGTGAATAACTAAACCACTGTTCTAAAGCTTAAAGAAGACACAATATACATTCTTGTGGGTTTAGTGTGCTTTTGGTTATAAAGGATTTAGTATTTCACATTTATTTTCTAACTTAAAATTATCCTCATAGGTGCGTTGTGTAACTTTTCTGGTGGGGAGTCCGTCAAATGCTTTTCTCCGTGGAGATGTTATTGCTTTGTCTGGAATGTTTCACAGTATGGATGATATTAAAGCATTCTGTCTTCATGAAGACCAGACCTAACCAAGTTATAGGTCACATCTGTGGAGTGGCAACCCCGCTCGCAGTCAGAATGCCTGTTTTTCAAGGTATCTTTGAGCAGGAAAACCACCTCTAGTAAAATGTAAGTAAGAGCTGTTTAATGTCAAAATGTGGACCGTAACAGGTAGAGCTGTGGCATATCATTAGAAACAAGCAGAGGACGAACTCTCAAACAAAAAGTTACATAGTGCACATTTAAATTTGACCTCTATCCAGTGAGGTATGTGGGTATGCTCCCTCTATTGTTAGTAATGGGAATAGAACAATCAGAAAGTAAACAAATGAAGTCCATATCCCTGTGAATGGACTATAATAAAAACTGGATAAGGCATTTCTCCTCTGTCCCAGCTCTAGTGGAAGCTCCAGGTACTGCAGCTCCCAGAAGTTTGGGCCCACAAAGAATTCCCCCAAAAAGCATTGCGCCCTATGGGATAATTCAAACTACCTGTGTGGGAGGAGCTCGTCTGTATTGAGGAAGTAAATGTGGGAGAGAAAAATAGCAAAATAGAAAAGCTAGCTGCCCTGTGCCAAACAGGAAGTGCTCCAGGAGGCTTTTCCACCTCCTTCTCCAATTGACTTACATGAGGATCTTGGGGCTCTTCTCTCTGTTCCTGCTGCAGTGGCTTCATCAGTTTGGTCTTAAAATGTTCTTATTAACCCACCTTTACATGATACAGATTTTTTTTTTTTTTTTCGCTATTTTGTTCGTCAAAAAATCATATTCCCAACATAGAGCCTGGCTGCAGATTGGCTCCTGTAACCGTTAGCATCGCGAGCCTCATTTGAGCTGGATGACATCACGCTCGCTTAATTCACTTTTTTATACACTCTGTGGCACCATCATTTGAAAGCAATACAACGGCATCTTGGGTTCCATGAGCTGGTTAAGGAGATAGCTACAGACCTCTGAGATGCTACAGGCTTTTTATACCAAACGTGGTAGCAAATGTGGCAGAAGACCTTCCAGAGGAAATACTAGAATAGAACTTTTTCATCACAAACTGCTTGTGTTCTGTTCACCTGGTGCCCCCTGGTGATACTGCAGGACACAGAGGGGGGACACTTCTGGCTCTTCCCCTCCTCAAACTGCCCTGACCCACATCTGCTGACCCTCCCTGACCAGTCCACCTGTTAAACTGCACTGAGACCTTTGACCGAGACATAAACGTTGCAGCAAAACTTGAATTTCCCTCGGGATCAATACAGTATCTCTCTCTGATGTTTGAATTTGATATAACAATTTATGATAATACTGTTATCTGCCACAGTATAGGTTTCAAATGTAGAGTAATTAGATTTAGAAGCACTATCATTGTTTCCATAAAGATGTTATAGCTTTGCCTGGAACGATTCAAACTGTGGCATTAAAGTTGTCTAACACCATGGAGACAGGCAGGTGTTGCTTTTCTTTGGAAACGGAGAAAGTTTTAGGGGCGCTACAAGACACAATTTCCACAAGACGAGACGAGACATGAGATTAGGTCCACAAGAAACCGTCTACAGTTTTGATCTAACATATAACTTTAGATGTATGTAACTTTACCAGCCCTTAACTCTTGTTTCATCCAATCGAAATATCAAAAAAAAAAAAAGATCTCTCAAGATCATTTACTTCATGAAATCTGGTCGCATCACTAGAAAACAGCGATGTGAAATAACCAAAACATTGTAATATTGTTTCGTCAAAGATCACAATAATATCATGGACCATCGCAATATTTTAAATTAAGTTTTGTTACTTAAATTAATAGTTATGGTGCAGCAACAGCTAAAAAAACAGAGGGAACCACATAAACCATGATCCTTTGCTAAATTTCAGGGCAGACTATGTGAAGAAATAAGGGTTCTAAGCACTTAAGGGTTCTAAGCATTAAGTCTTGTCAAGGCTTTTTAAAGAGGCATTGTTAGCTTCCAAAACATATTGCAATAAATGAGATGCAGATCGTGGAAATATTGTACAGAGAAATGTTTATATTGTTATGTCCCTAGTAGAAAATAAGGGACGCACTGGATAAAACTATTTCAAGTGAGTAATATTGTTTAAAATTGTGAGGTGTCCTGTGATTCCCTCTGAACAGGCCTTGAACAGACTTTTGTATGAATTAAACAAAGATCAACCTGTGAACCAGCAGCTTCCATTTTCCATTCAGTGAACTCCTCAAACACAGCCCGCCTACTCTAAAATCTCTGTCCATGTAAATACACTCGCTCTGTCACCCCCGAACTACACTTCCCTCTCTTCCTCACTCTATCCCACTCTTTCTCTCCACCTCTTCTCTCTTTCTATCCCTCACTCTTTTACTATTTTTCTCAACCTTTTCTCTCTCTAGCCCTCTCCCTTTCCATCTCTGTCTGTCCCTCTCTTTCTATCCCTCTCTCTCTCCATCTTTCTACCCCTCTCTCTGCCTCTCTCTCTCTAGTCTTTATCTGTCTTGTTCCCCTGTCTTCTTTAGTTTCCTTCTCCGTTTCTCTCTAGTCTCTTTCTCTGTCTAGTCTCTTTCACTAGTCTCTTCCTCTCTCTTTCTTTGTCTTTCTCTAGTCTCGTTTTCTAGTCTCTTTCTCTGTCTCTCTCCAGTCTCTCCTTCTGTGTCTTTTTCTGTCTCTATCTCTTGTCTCTTTCTCTAGCCTCTTTCTGTTTCTCTCTGTCTCCCTCTCTCTACTCTCTTTCTCTCTCTAGTCTCTTTCTCTCTCTAGTCTTTCTCTCTCTCTCTCTGTCTTGTTCGTCGCTCTTTCTCTGTCCAGTCTCTTTCTCACTCTTGTCTTGTTTTCTAGTCTCTTTCTCTGTCTCTCTCTAGTCTCTCCTTCTGTGTCTTTTTCTGTCTCTATCTCTTGTCTCTTTCTTTAGGCTCTTTCTGTTTCTCTCTGTCTCCCTCTCTCTACTCTCTTTCTCTCTCTAGTCTCTTTCTCTCTCTAGTCTTTCTCTCTCTCTCTCTGTCTTGTTCGTCGCTCTTTCTCTGTCCAGTCTCTTCCTCTCTCTAGTCTCTTTCTCAGTCTCTCTTTAGTCTCTTTCTCAGTCTCTCGATTTTGTTCTCTGTCTCTCTCTCTCTCTCTTCCACTCTCTGGTCTCTCTCAGTCTCTCTCTTTGTCGCTCTTTCTATGTCCATTCTCTTCCTCTCTCTAGTCTCTTTCTCTAGTCTCTTTCTCTCAGTTGTACTCTCTTCTTCTACCCTTCCCTCTATTTTTCTTAGGACACATGATGGTTCTGACGTCAGCTCATTTGGTTGTACAGTAGCCGAGCGATTCTCTCCCCGTCTCTCTCCATTCATCCTTCCTTCCATCTTTCTTGTCGTCTACTTGTTTCTCAATCTTTCTTCATCTCTCTCTTTCCACGACACACATGCTGCTGCTCATTCTGTCCTCTCATCTTTCTCACCCTCTCTCGTTCTCTTTCTCTTCCCATCTTTCATAGAGACTCGTGCTGGGTCTGATGTCAGCTCATTCTGGTAAAGTACAGTAGCTGAGTGATTATCTCCGTCTCTCCGTCCATCCTTCCATCCTTCTTGCCACACCCCGCTCCTCCCTCTCTTCATCTTTCTGTTTCCCCACATGCTGGTCAGCTCATTCTGGGGAAGTACAGTAGCAGAATGATTCTTTTTCTCTCTCTATCCGTCCCTTTGCCCTCTCTCACCCTCTCTCTGTCTTTCTCCCCCTCTGTTTCTCCATGTTTTTCTTTCATTTGTTCTTTCTTTCTAAGGCACACATGCTGGTCTGGACATCAGCTCATTCTTTCAGCGTACAGTAGCAGAGTCATAACTCCCTCTCTCCCCATGCATCCCTCCATCTTTCTCACCCCCTTCTCTCTTTCTCGGCCTCTCTCTCACCCTCTCACACACATGCTGTTTCTGACGTCAGCTCTCTCTACAGTAGCGGAGTGATTGCAGCCAACACACACACACACACACACACACACACACACACACACACACACACACACACACACACACACACACACACACACACACACACACACACACACACACACACACACACTACTGACAGACCTGTTATTGTTGAGCTGTGCTTTCAGTACCAGGAACAAACCACTGCGATTGGTAAAGACATAACAGCAGTGAGGTCTGAACCACAGACTGTACAAAGAAGTGGACTGAGGGAGTGTGGCGTGACCCACAGTGTTCAGCGCCACTTAAACAGGAATAGGATTTGTTTTAGCAAAGCGAAATAAAACTCTATGTAAGATCATATAGAGCGGGTTAATATGAACATTTAAGACCAAAATGACGAGGCTAACAGCAGCAGTTACAGAGTCAGTCTGAGGTCTGAGCAAATCCTCTCTCTTAGATATTTGATAATCCAACCAGCCTCACAATTTTACCTACATAGACAAAAAAAGAAATCCTTATCTTAAAGGGCACATATTACACTATTTTCTGATCTATGGTAATCGAGAAGGTTAAACATGGAACACAGAAGCTGCTCATACATAAGAGCTTTCAATACTGGCAGTATTCTAAAGCTTTCAAACAGTGGTTTAATGGTTCAATATGTCACCATGTTTAACAAAACAACTTTTTTATTGAGGGGTTGGTGGTTTAACTCTCTTTGAACTGTCTGAAATGAATTGCATGTAGTGAGTGCGCTGGTGTTATGTACTTCTGTGTGGTTGTGCTGTACTTTTCCCTGTCCTGTAGATGATTTGATGATGTAGATGATTTGGCTTAAATCTTTACATATGCTTTAAATGTGCTGTCCCTTTACAAATAAATAAAATAGGAAAATAAGATAAAGCTCAGATTAAAGTAACACAGCTTCTGACAGAGCAGTGCCAACAGTTAGCTTCACACCTCCAAAGAATGTTTATGACATCAATTGCAAATTATCAACAGCAATAAACCAAAAAATGTATGAGAAAATGTTTGCACTGATCACCCACCCACCGCCCCTTTGCTACACTATTGTAATATTGAACTTTCCGGAATACACTGCATATTTTAAAGTTATTTTCTGATCTGTGTTTTAATGTTATTTCCTCATCCCAAACACACCTGTCATCAAGTGGTAATACAGGAAGTGTTTTTAAACTTACATACACTAAAATCATTTGGATAATTTCAGCCATGGAATTGCTAATCTGTACTGAACAAAAAGTAAAAGGAGATGTTGAAAACTACCACTTTGTGACATCACAAGGTGGAACAGAGCCTTTTGAGCTTTGGAGATGTACACAGACTGATAATACAGGATTAGTCAAACATGTGAATGAAACAAAGCACAACTCCAGGTATGTTTTGGGGGAGGTAACAACATTATACCATGAACAAAAGCTCACAAAAGTAAATTTAGTGTAACATAGAACCTTTAAACAGACTAACACAAGTGAAAAACAAAAGGGATATTTTCTAGTTTCAAGAGTAACGTTTTTACTGTAGGATTTAACAATGTAAAAAATTTGGATTTTGTTCAGGTTTAGCACATTCCTCTATCACACTCCTCTCTGGCTTCAACCATGTGCTCTCCTGCTGTGATCAGAAGCACTGGAACCGTCAGTTTAAAGCATCCAACCTCACCAGAAAAAACACAAACTCCCACAATGCAACTGTGACGCAGGCTTTATAAAGGAGGGACAGCACCAGGGTGTACCAGGAATGTCCTTTATATCAACTGCTCGAACTTATATTTTATAGCTCAAAGATACCTCGTAAAACAGACATTCTGACTGTGAGCGGGGTCGCCTCTCCACAGATCTGACCTGTGACTTGGTCTGGTTTGGTCTCCATGAGTACAGAAAGGTTTAATCGCATACTGTGAAACACTACAAGCAGAGCAACATATCCACGGATAGAAGCATTTGAAAAGTTACTCAACGCACCTTTAAACCAGCTTATTATTTAAGTATAATCATTTTTACGATAAGACAATACCTAAAAGACATGCATTCTACTGTAAGCGGGCCCAGCTCTCCAAAAACTACTACAAAACCACAGTGTTTTTATAAAGAAGGGGCAGCACCAGGTTTTTTTTTTACTCTTTAATAAGCTGTTATTCAAAGAGCTGTACCAAACCCAAACTTTTCCTATCTTAAAACGTGAAAAACCAGTTCAGTTTTTGCAGAGGTCCACAGTATTCAACACTTTCCTAACACTTTGCTAGCATAGTAAGAATGACCAATACCGGAAGTAGTATTGAATATCGGCAAAGATACTGAAAATGTTGCCGGATCAGGTATCGGTTCCATGATATCGGTTCAGTCAATATCCTGGTTGGAAATTTTATAGAAACAAACCTGAGTAGTTAGGCCTACTTGGAGGATAAGTAACAGTTACATAATACAGTTGGATCTCTTGTGAAATAACTGAACTGAGTTTTAAGGAAATAACTAACACTTTCTGTCCCTGCACTAATATAGGTCAGTATTGAGTATCAACAAATACTTGTGGCATCCCTAATCCTATTTATGCACCATTTATGAACAAACATTAGCATGCCAACAGT
Organism: Scartelaos histophorus; assembly: GCA_000787155.1. Lineage (NCBI taxonomy): Eukaryota > Metazoa > Chordata > Actinopteri > Gobiiformes > Gobiidae > Scartelaos > Scartelaos histophorus. The sequence continues at coordinate 39,832 of KN500954.1, read as the reverse complement.
GCTGTTTCTAATTCTCAGATGATTAAATGATTTATAATTTGATGCAGACAGTACACAGTGGACTTTTTTGGACTCCAAGAACTGCTTTTACGTCTATACTGTACAAGACGACTTTCGCAATACATGAGAAAAGTAAATTAAGTACAATTTCTATACTTTTTCAGATAGAGCTAAAGAAAGTTTAGATATAAGGACCAAAAATACTACCTTTACTTGCTAGAAGAAAAAAAAATGTATTCAATTTGTCATTGCGAGATAGGACCAATGCCCTGGCAGAGGTCCCTATGTATTCAATGCTTCACATATTCAATCCAATCCAATCCACTTCATTTATATAGCACATTTCATAAACAAACAGTTTCCAAAGTGCTGCATAAATGCATACTAAAAGCAACAACAATAATAATATAATAATAAAATAAACACTCATTAAACACAGATTAAAATCATATTAGTCCTAAAACAATAAACCAGTAAAATCAAATAAGAGCAAAGCCATAAGATGGCAATAAATAAATAAAAACCCATAAAAAACATAAAAAAATAAATAAATAAAAGACACAGAGGACCACACAACTCAAAAGCCAAAGAATAAAAGTGGATATTGGTGAATATTGGTGATTAGCATGCACATTTTAGTCTTCCTTATTTTTATTTTTTTATTATTATTGTATGATTCAATAAAAATAAAAATCAAAAATATTTGTAAAAGAGCAAAATGAAACAGAAATTTTAAATGGAATCTAAGAACAAAAATGCGCCGAAAACTGCTCAATATTGTCCACTGCCAGGCTGCTCTACAGGTCCAGATGGAGGGATGGAGGGATAGAGGGATGGAGGAGGGAGGAAGAGGGGGAGGAGCAAAGGAACACAATCTGAAAGAGGGAACGAACGGCAGGAGGAAGATGATGATGCCATGGATTTAAAAGGTGTGGTGAGAGGAGGGGACGAGAGAGAACAGAGGAGGAAAAAGAAAAGTGACCATTTTATGTGTCACTGAGATAAATGTGTTTTAAATTCCAACAGCACAACAAAAAAGACGCACTATGTAACTTTAACTTCACATTTATTAAATTAGAGGTGGTTTTAGAGCTCAAAAATACCTAGAAAAACAGGCATTCTGACTGTGAGCAGGGTCATCTCTTCACAGATCTGGCCTGTAACTCAGTCTGGTTTGGTCTCCATGAAGATAGAAAGGTTTAATGCCATACTGTGAAACATTACAGACAAAGCAATCTCAAAGCAAAGCAAAGACATCTCTTGTATTTGCATGTATCTCTTGCATCTCTTGTATTGACAGCCCTTGTATTTGCCAAGGTCGCTAGTGCTAGGCTAGCGCATGTCAATGGGTTTCGTTACCCTGCCACTAAAAACAGTCTTACCCACTCTACAAAGCACTTGGGGCAAATCAATTATTACGCCGGACTGTCGATGTGAATGTCTGCATGGATAGAATCATTTATTTTTTATCGTTTGTTTTTTACTTAAAATGAATTCTTACAATGACTGATTGACTGATTGCAGACAGCATCGCCAAAAAAGTCACACAGTGCAGCTTTAAATTGTCCAAATTATAACACCAAATCGTCCAAATCACAATCCACATGGAGTCAAATATTACAACAAAATACAAGGCCCACGCACGCACAATATGTCTTGTTTAAACAGAAGATGCACAGATCTCACTTTCTTTAATGTGTGTGCATCCTCAGAAGCTTATATAAAGTAATATGATTCGGAGAAGGTGATTCATTGTGTTTCTGTGGCGGTGATGTAACTCACACCTCAGAGGATGAGTCACAGCATACGCCAAGTAATGATTTGACATTTGAGAAAACCAGGAATGAGAAATAAAAAAGCAAGGGTTTTTTTTTTTTCTTTTTTTTGATCTAGAGTGAAAACAGGTCAAATAGGTCCCAAATAACGTCAGCTACTCATTTTAGGACAAGTTGTGATTATGTGTCTACGGAATTTTTAAAAGCCTTACTGGGCATAAAATATCTGCAATGTACACAGACCAGCAGAGGGCGCTTGGACTGCATCTGTTCTGCTGGTGTATTGAAAGGTGAAGAGTTTGTATGAAGATAAAATCATGGCTATTGGCTATTGTTAAAATGGATATCCTGTGCAGTACTGGTTTGCCATGTGTTTCCAATGCTTTTCTTCATGGAGGCCAAACCAGACCACGTTACAGGTCAGATCTGTGGAGAGGCGACGCTCACGGTCAGAATGCCTGTTTTTCTAGGTATTTTTGGGCTATGAAACCATCTGTAATTGAATAAATGTAAAGTAGGACTGTTTAATGTCACACTCTGGAACAAGCAGGTGCCGGACCTCCACCTCTTGTCCTGGTTTTGTCCTGATTTGGTCCTGATTTGATCCTGGTTTAGTCCCGTTATAGACTTTGTTTGGTCCTGTTCTAGACCCGATTTAGTCCTGATCAAATCAACTTTTAGTTCTGGCTTATAGTCCAAGTTTAGTCTGAATTTTATAATGGTTGGAGAATAGTGATGGATAAAAGGGGACAAGGAAAGAGAGAGTGAATGAGAGAGGGAGAGAGAGGAGGATAGATGGAGTGATGGGCGGCTGGCGCTGATGTGAGCATTCCTGAGCAGACTCCAACAAACCCCAAACCACCAGGAGGAAACTTAATCTAATATCTAACAGAGAGGATGAAACAAAGGAGAGGAAAGAGGAAGAGGGAGAGGGAGAGGAGAGATGGAGGAGAGGGGAGGGAAGGGAAGGGAAGGGAAGGGAGGAGAAAGAGGGAAAAGAGAGAGGAGTGCAGGAGAGAGGTAGGAGAGAGAGGGAGTAGAGGAGAGGAAAGAAAGAGGGAGTAGAGGAAAAAGGGAGTGAACAGAGGAGAGCGACAGGGAGGAGAGGAGAAGGAAAGAAAGAGTTAATAGAGGAAAGAGGGAAAGGAGAGAGGAGAGGGAGTAGAGGCAAGAAGGAAGGGAGAGAGTAGAGGGAGAAGGAGGAGAGGAGAGAAAAGAAAGAGAGAAGAGAGGCAAGAGATAGGGGAAAGAGGAGAGAGAGAGGGATTAGAGGAGAGGAAAGAACGAGGGAGTAGAGGAAAGAGGGTGTGAACAGAGGAGAGAGAGAGGGAGAAAAAGAAAAGGAAGGAAAAAGGGAGTAGAGGAAAGAAAGAGGGACGAGAGGCAAGAGGGAGGCGGGAGAGGAGAGAGAGGGAGGAAAGGGGGGAAGAGAGGGTGTAGAGGAGAGGAAAGAAAGAGGGAGGAGAGGCAAGAGGGAGTGAAGGGAGGAGAGAGAGAAGGAGGAGAAGAAAAGAAAAGAAAGAGGGAAAAGGAGGAGAGTTGAGAAAAGAAAGAGGGAAGAGAGGCAAGAGGGAGAGCAAAGAGGAGAGAGGGAGTAGAGGAGAGGAAAGAAAGAGAGAGGAGAGAGGCAAGAGGAAGGGGAGAGAGGAGAGAGCGAGGGAGCGAGGGAGGAAAAAGGAAGAGGAAAGAGGGAGGGGAAGAGGCAAAAGGGAGGGTAAAGAGGAGAGAGAGGGATAGAGGAGAGGAAAAAGAGAGGGAGTAGAGGAGAGGAAAGAAAGAGGGAGAAGAGGCAAGAGGGAGGAGAGAGAAAGGGAGGAGGAGAAAGATGGAAGAGGAAAGAGGGAGGGGAGAGAGGAGAGAGAGGAAGAAGAGGAGAGGAAAGAATGGGGCAGTAGAGGAAAGAGGAAGTAGAGAAGAGGAGAGAGGGCGGTGAACGCTGACTCACCGTGTAGCGGCACAAAGAGCAGAGAAGGAATGAGTAAGAGCAAAGACAGAGGTTCAGGGGCAAGTTTAAACACTGCACTGAGGAGATGGAACAGGATCATAACAAATAAAGGTTGTGGCATCTAGAATATGATTAAACTGAAGAAAAGAACACAAACTTGAGTTCTGCTGCGGTTGGCTGACGCAGGAGTTTTAAAATTTCTGAAAACAGTGAGATTTGCGAACTTTCAGAACAATATTGTGGAGGTCTAACCTTACGTACGTGTACGTGTACGTGTGGATTCTGCAATATAACAGTATCAGTATTTCTTTGTCGAAACCCTACCAGTGCAAAGTTCACATGGAGTAAAACAGTTGTAAACATTAAAACAGTGGATTAAGAATAGGAAAAGATCTCGTGCCACAATATCTCATGAGACAAAATCACCACAAGATCGGGCACACGTGAGAAAAAAGATCTTGTAAGATTTTCCCCCCTGAATTTACCATTGCTTTGGATGAAAAAAAGAGTTAAGACCTGGTAGAAGCTCTAGTTCCAAAAAACAGTGCTAAGACTAACATAAAATACATAAAAAACAGTGAAGCCAAGATTGTGAAATGGATTGTGCTATGTTATTCTTATTATTTTTTTAACAAATTAGGTCAAAATCTCATTGTTTCTCATTCTTGTGGACTCAATCTCGTGAAAATTGTGTCTCGTCCTGCCCCTAGTGAAAATTAATTTATATATATTTCATTTATCTGAACACACAACTGAATTTTAGTGTTGTCGCAAAATAATTTAGTGAAATATACTAAAGTCATCTCAGAAATAACTGCAGCCTTTGCGGTAACTACCAAACACTGCATTTCGGAGTAAGACTTTAAATGTTAAATGGGTCACTGTAGACAGGTATACAGTGTGTGAGAGCGTTCCAGAGTATTCCCTGTATAATATTCCAGCCTGTGCCACAGTAGCTGAGTATCATTCTCCTCCAGATGGTTTTTTGAACTCACAGAAGCTCAGAGTCTCCAACCAGATGCTGCTTCAACCCTTTATCCACTGAGCCAAGACCTCCGAACCACAAAACCCAGAACAACAGCAACGGGTACGCCTATGTCCCTTCAGCAGCCATGTTCTCACAGATAAGGATGCCACAATATCAGATCTTTGCGATTGAGACAGTTTTTCTTATTGATTATATTGCACTTTCCCATGAAATACACAAAAAGTACATTCATAAATGTTGAACCAGATCATTTTTATTAGTGACTACACCTCAGAACTCACTGTAGTATGACAAAAATCTGCATTCTCACTCTATTCACTTTAGCTGCCGCCATCTGCCTATAAAATGTTTTGCTGTCATCTGAAACCAAGCAATACTGTAAAGTGTAATTTGACGTACCTGGTTTTCATCCTGCACCACTCTGTACTGCTCCTTCCACACAGAGATCTTGGTGCCTTCGTCCTTCCTCAGAGCTCTCTCCTTCTTCAGCTCAGGACTCCAGAAGGTTTTTATGGAGTTCATGGAGGAACTCAGCTTAGACTCCTTCGCCTCCAGCTGCAAAGAAAGAAGCCATAATAATAACAATACTGGTATATTACACTGTGTTCAGTTTACATCATATTCAAAGTCTGTATCATTTAAGATCATTGCCTCTCACTTTTTGTTTTCAATCAATCAATCAATATCACTTTATTTGTCCCAGGGTCAATTTAAGCACAATGAGCATTAGTGTACAACAGTAATAGAAAAGTGAAGCTTTTCAATCAGTGTCCTTCAGCATCACAGAAGCATCACAGGGGGCGCCAGCTGAAGTCTGGCCACACAACAAGAAAGCTTCACTTTCACTCCACTCTGTTGTTTCAGTGATGAGGCGAGAGAATCTCTCTAAGTGTTTCCTCTGGAAGGTCTAGCATTTTAAAGCTAGCTGGCCGGCATAACAATCTCCAAGCAGGGTCGCTATAGACACAGGCCTGCTCTTTGCTCTTTGCTCTGCACAAGCTGCACTTCTTAGTTAGTCAAAATACTGAGTAAATATTTTATACAAAATTTTAAAGTAAAGTTTTAAAACTGCTCAGTGTGCCAGCCAGTCAACTACAAGAGCAGCCAAGCACGATCATGGCAACCAAGGAATTGTGGATATTTCCTTCAAAAGTAACACATGGAGTTATACTGACCCCCTTTCTCCATTTGATATTTGGAATTCATGACACACTTGAACATGTGGGCAAGTTGAGTAACCTACATACACAAAAAATCCAGGTTGTGTATGAAACTTCCTTACGTCTCTACGGAGAAGCTCATTTTCTCTCAGCACTTCTCTGAGCTGTGTCTGAAGGTCCGTCATGGCGCCGTCTCTGACCTAGAAGTAAAATAATCTGTTATATCAGTTTGATAACACTATGTACAGTACAGTTCTGTTTAGGAAAGCTTCTTTTTGTGTCCTGACATCTCAGGACACGGGGACCCAAATTGTGAAATAAACCAACTTACTGGACATACAAAAGACCACTGCAGATCACATCGGGTGTGTGAAGTTGTAGTGCATTGTTTTGCATCAGGCGTTTGTACATTTATGGAGAATTGTCGTGTGGGAGCGTGGGTGACATAGGCTTGTGGGCGGAGGATTGTACAGAAAATGCTCAAATGTATAACCTACTTTTTTATCGTGCATACATTTTTTTATATTTGGTCTGATAACTTTGTACTCTTCATTGTGTTCTTGGTACAGCATCTCTAAGTGTTTAAAAAAGCAGATAGATGACATGTCAAACCTCTTCAGGCAAGTTTTTGATGAGGGAACATTATAACATGACTCCAAAAAGTTAATTTGGCATAATACATCCACAGTAAATCTTTTCATAGTGCATATAACTGAACAACAATCATTTTAAAACTGTTTTCCTTACAACCTGTTTTTTTACAAACTGGATTTTTAAAATTTCAGGGTAAACTATTTCAGAGTTGTTTTTAACACTAAAAGTGTTATGTTAACTATCTGAAAGTTAAATGGGGGTATGAGTTTCAGGTTATTTGCCAGAGTTGAATTTAATTTAACTTCCATGAGTGTTCATTCAACTTCCCTCACTGTTAATTTGGCACCTCCCACGCACCACTTCAAACTCCCGTGAGAGATGATCAGTTTGAACCAGTTTTGTACATAATTTCATCTTAAATTAACCAAAATAAAGTGTAAAATGTAAATGTGTAATGAATATGTATTTGTTGTTGAGCTAAATCAGGATAATTCTACAAAGTGTTATCTGTTTACTCTCAAAACGTTAATACTACTCTTTCAGGGTTAAACAAGAACTTTGATCAAGTGTTACTTAATTAACATTACCAAATATGTTAAATTAACAAACTGGACTTATATAAACCCTGAGAAAATGGTCAAATTGATTCTGTGAGAGTCAATTTTAACACTCCACTTTTTGCTGTGTAATAGACATTGTTATTATTTATTTCTGTTATTTTATTTTACACACTTAGATAATTGTGCCTTATTTGACATTATCATTTATATTCTTTCTCGATCTTATGATAATATTGTGTGAGCGACCATGTCCAAGTAATTTCCCTCATGCATCAATAAAGTTAAGTTAGTCTAAGTCTTATGTGTGGCTGTGTGTGCAGTTGCATGTGTGGTTGTATGTGTGGTTGTATGTGTGGTTGTATGTGTGGTAAGATTGGTGATATTGTACAGTCGAGCAGTGACTAATGCTGCAGAGACGGTGGGAGGACAGGCCTGTGTATCTGGACCACATGGCTCTTATTTTATTTAGAGGACGACTCCAGAAAAGCATCAAACCTTTAGAGAGTGAAGGATCTCCTGTATTATGTAGTATTCAGGCATTTCAAACCTCACTGGCACAGAATAACATTGGCATTTGATGTAACTTATATAACTGATATATGTCAATACTATACAAGTGGTGGACAGAGTACTCAATTTTGTTACTTAAGTAAAAGTACATACACAAAGGAAAAGACTGCTCAAGCAAAAGTAAAAGTATCACATGAGAAAATCTACTCAAGTAAAAGTATTAAAATACTAGTTTAAAAATTGTACTTTAAGAGTAAAAAGTAAAATTATTTCACAGTTATTTTTAGACCAATTAAAGCATCAAATGTAGTGATGAAGAATTCAGCTGAAATTCAATTTATTTCTTAATTTTTCTGTCCGTTTTTGTGTTTTTGTGTATTTGGTTTATTCAAAGTTGGGATGTTTGCTCAAATTAAAAAGGTACTCAAAAAAGTCTTAGCCTTTTAAGCAGGTCTCAAACCATAAAGAAAAGTATGTTTTACTGTACAGATACCTGCTCTCAAATGTAGTGAAGTAAAAGTAAAAAGTATCCACTGTAAAATGCACTTAAGTAAAGCACAGAAACCTAAAAATTGTACTTTTTCTTCCATCACTGACTATACCATATCAGACTATCTAAACAAAATTTAAATATGATAAAAATGTTAAAGCACAGAAACCTAAAAATTGTACTTTGTTTTCTTCCACTTATTTCAGAAAGTCAAACTCATATATTCATCTTTTTCATGATTTTTTTTTTTGGATGTACCTGTATGTAAAAAAAAGTGCATACATACGCACTTCTTGTTAGAGTATAAAGATGGGGCAAGATCTAAGTGTTGTTTTTGTATGTATGTATTTGTAAGTGTTGTTTTGTATTGATTTATCAAACAAATATTGCAGAAAAATATATGAAACACTGGGCTAAATAAATCTAATTATTGTTCATTTTTTATCATATTTTAATTAAATAAATTAAGCAAAGTGTTATCTTTAGTGGCATTAAATGATTATAAAGCTCCTCAAACAGGTGACACCCCCAGGCCACATTACAGGTATGATCTGTGGAGAGGTGAGTCTGCTCATAAACAGGAATTTTCTGAGCAATAAAATCCCTGTAAAGTGGGGGTTGGGAGGCACTGAGCTGGGGATTGTGCGATGACTTGGAATTTTGACACTATTTTGATGCATTTTTTAAAATTGATAACAGTATATGTCTGTGAAATTTCAATGAATCAAATGACACAACAAACAACTGTAACACAATTAAACTAATGCACAATTTGCAAAAGTTAGAATGTTGTTACCTTCTCAAAACCATAGCAGGATTTGTGAATGAAATAAAAACACAACTCCAAATATGTTTGGGATGAGGAAACAACATCATAACATAGACCAGAAATGGTGTAAGATGGGCCCTGGAAATGTTTTGCAACTTGAAATAATAACAGACTGCAATTTCATTTCGCAATGAGAGTCCTGCCTTATGGATATGAAATGCCGTACCGTAACATTTCAGGCAAAGCAAAAAGAGCTAAAAAATATCTCCATGGAAACAGGTTGGTTGCAGATCTCCCATAAAAAGGTTACACAGTGCGTTTAATATCAGATGTTTATAGACTCACCTGTCTCATGGAGTGTGGTACAGTGGAGGGCTGAGGGGGCTGGCTCTGCAGATCTGCCCCGAAAGCGATGGCGTCTGTGGGCACCAGAGCTCCTCCTCCCCCTCCTCCTCCTCCTCCACTGTTAATATTGGGACTGCTGCCCATCACTGCCGCCCTCACCCCATAAGGCACCCTGGCACCCGCCCTGCCCAGCGTCATGGTGCTTTTCGGGAGCGAAGGGTTCAGTCCACTGCTCAAGCTCCCGAGATCCACCGGGTCCTCTGCAGAATCAGTGAAATACATGGGCCCACCTGTAGAGAACCAAAGAGTACTGAGTTTAGAGTTGTCAAAAGTATCGAAAATCAGAGATACTACCGTAAAGTACCAAATAACTGACAGGGCATTTATTTGCTTAAATCACTTAACAGACCAGGCATTTATTTGAGACCAGGGGACAATGTGGGGCAGGCGATTCATTCCTTCCTCACAAAAATCTTGAAAGTCAAATAATTTAGGGGACTTTCTATCAGACGTAGGCAAGTTATTTTGAAATGTTACAACAAAATATCTCCGGAGCATGAATAAAACAAAGTAATTAAAACCCTCCCGCAACAGAAACCGAAATTTGGGGAGCAGGCAAAGTGAGAACTTTATCAGGGCAAAAGGAGGAGCGATGTTTTTTTCAGCACTTATAATTTATGCAAATTAGCCATTTGGTTTTAAGTTTTGTTTCTGTAGAGACGACGCGAGCATCAGTCCTGCGTCCTGTTGTTGCAGGCCGACTTCTGTCTTTCAGCTCGTACATTAGACTCTGCATTTATTTGGAACCAGCAGTTATTTATCAAAATATACACCTGCACCGGGCGTTTAAAGGTTTACCTGGCGGTTAATTGTAACCCGGGTCTTATTTGGTATTTTACAGTAATTCTCATCTTTTATTATTAGCCTGTTTATATCTCCAAAGCTCAAATTCTATGTTCAACCTTGTGATGTCATCATGTGGTAATATTCAAGTTAACAGCTATGTTTCAATTTTTCCAATTCCAGAAATGATCCAAAAGACTCCAGTGAAGTTTTATGGAGTTTAAAAAATACACAGTGGAGCGCTTCCTGTTTTAACACATGACGTCACAAGGTGGAACAGAGTGTTGTCCATCTGAGAGAACAACATAGCCTAAATATACACAGCACACTCAGACGGCCGATGTCCAAAGGATTTTTTGTTATATACTCTTATCCAGAGAAAAAAAATTTTCTGACGAAGGTTTTTTGCCGAAACATAACTGAAAAAAAAAAAAAAGCTTCTGGACATTGGCCGTCTGAGTGTCCTCTGAATAACATTATAACATAAATCAGAAAATAACATAACATAAGTCCTTTAAACATTTGCTGAATCTTGCGTTTTAGTCTGCCATACTAATGCAAGTCTGTGGGAAAAATTAATGGGAAATGTACTTCCGGAATCAGGGTGGACAAGGTGGACTGTTTAAGCTCCTTATTGGCTCTTTGATTGATGTGATGTTCATGATCTGAATTCTTAATGTGAAACTCAGCTTCAAATCCGCCCCTGTAAGTGTGAGCCGCGACGAGCTTCGTTTGACTGGAGGTGAAAGCTATGGGTAACGTCACACCCCACTTCTCGATATATGTAACACGACACTCACCTGTTGCATAAGCTGCATTTATAGACTGTATATTCTCCATGGACAGGGTTTTTCCGGAGCCGGTGAGTCCGCTGGTCGACATATTTCCGCTGCTTCTCCGATGGGCCATACGAGGAGAGCGAGGAAGGCGAGGTGAGCGTCCAGGGCTACCGGACGCCGACCCATTCCCATTGGATCCGACCACATCCAGCTTGGACACGGAGCGAGAACTTCCATACATCGTGGTGGTCAAAAAAGTTCAAAGTTTAAATGCATATATTGTCCTGAGAATCGTGGTCCAAAAGAAAAGGGCAGAAGGATTTTGGAGCGATCTCAAATTGTCACTGTGATTAAATGTGCTTCTTTTTTGCACTGTTAAACAATGTTAGGCTGTTAGCAAAGGACAATACAACTGTAGCTCTTTCTATGTGCTAATAGCGATCATTCAAATTGCAATTTTGACTCAGTTTCAGTTAAATTCACAGCCCAGTTTCTGAAAGTCCAAAAGTTTCCCAAAAATGGTGAAAAAATGTAATAAAAGCTCAAAACCTGGCCAGTTGAGGCAGATTGTAGAGCTGATCTGGGGTTGGCACAGCTGTTAGATTAGCCTTTTCAACAGTCTCCTGATAATCCATGAGTTTTGTTTGTAATTCCAGATAAAGGACGTTAATCCACAGAGCGAGTGATGACGAGATTATCTGAAAGAAAAAAAGTGAAACAAAATTAGGAAGAAATTTGCAGAAAGGGGTGCATTTTACGAACAATACTCAAAATTAGGTCATACGTTTGTGTTTTTGGCTAGTTTGTTGTCTTCAATTTACAACCATGACCTAAATAATCAGGGCAGTCAAAAGTATCAATAGTCGGATTCTAATTGATACGAGAAACTAGATATTAATTTGAGCTAGCATCAATACTAAGAAAAAGTCACATTCCAAGACAGAAATGATTATTCCTGTGCATTCATTGTTATAAAGTTGGTGTATTATGCTTCTATTGAGGATTTTTTTTTTTCAATTCATTGTATTGTTCTCATGTAAAATCTATCAAACTTTTATTTAAATAAAATTGTATTTGTTTTAACTGTATTTTTGTCTTGCATTTAGGAAATTAAGTCAACTGTTAATATTTTCATCAATATTATGCCGGATTATGCTTTTATTTGAGCTTTGTTATGTTTCCTCATCACGAACATATCTTGAGTTTTTGTTTTATTTCATTCACAAATGTTTAACACACAAACGTTGCATATTTAGGCTGAGTTCTTCTCTCAAAGTAAAAACACTTTGTTCCACCTTGTGATGTCATCTGTTAATACAATATATTTAGTGTTTTTAAACCTTCATCAAAATCAGAAATGTACAGACTAAAAATAAAAGATTACTCAGACAGGTGTGAATGAAACAGAACACAACTCCAGGTATGTTTATGATGACAAAACAACATTAGAACGTGGTTTAAAGCTCACAGTCTTAAAAGTCTTAAAAGTACAATACCATAGTAGATTCTTTAGGAGTTTAATTCTTTCTTATCTGACGTGGCTGGCCCAAGAACAGAGCCGAGCTGGACACTGACTGAAAACAGACGGCGTGTGCGTGGGTTTAAAGTTCAAATATCTTCAGTAAACAGACTATGGTTGGACTTGGAGCAGTGGGGGCCGGCTCCTGTCTCAGATTCAGTCGGTTAAATCCACACAGCTGTGCAGAGCAGCTGACCACAGACGGAGCCTCATCTACCGCTCACTCACTATCTGCGTTTCCATGGAGACGGTGAGGTCATCGGGCGGCAACTGGACACCTGACCCCATAACTTGTTTGTCATTTACTCAATTAATACTGCTACGATTAATCATTTCATTTGGATTACAAGGAGATTTACATGGGACAACAGCAGAAAGAAGTTAAAGCCTGAGATTCACAAGTTTAATTTGTCTTCGTATAAATGCATATCAGTAGTTTCCAGTACTTTCTTCTGCATAAACAGTTGTTCTTACATGAAGCCCCATACAGGTGAAGTCTTGTGAGTGCATTTTGGCTCAGATACACAGAGAATCATAATAGTTTTCACTCAGCAGGACATATCTTTAGTCCATTGTTTCCCAATTCTTTTTTATTGTTGGTTCAATAACTGTTTTTTATTGTTTAAAACTTGAGTAATACTAATTGTTCAAAGACACATGATCAGTCAACAATAAAATATCCTCATTAATGTTCAATACCGGCCAAATCCACCTTTATTACAATTTACGAATAATGTCTGTTGACTTGGATCGTGAAGGTTTGTGACTCTTTAGTCGACTACTAACCTGGCCCCCACCAGATTGATCTGATTGATTCAGTGTCACTGAATGGAGTTGTACACATTATCAATCTGGGACAACTCTCACTGAAAGAGATGGAAAGTGCAGAACGTAATGACGATTATTTGAATCTAATTGGTCAAAGGGTCCCAAATGTGGCACAGACATGTTCCCTGTCCATAAATGCACAAAATGCTCACCTTCTGCAAGTTTGCAAGTCTGTATTTTCGCTAAATATTCTGAAGTACATCTGTCTCGTCACCATGTTTGTTTTGGTTCATTTTGGCGCTTCACATTGGCTTCTGCACAATCCTCAACACTGTGCAGGACTACAGATATAGATGATAAACAACAATATTGAAACTATAAACATTGAAATTTATGCCACTGACAACATCATCCTGAAAAACTCTTCTAAATGTACAATATTGCTAGAAAATTATGAGCTGCAATAAATAAGCAGTAGAATGAAACCCTTTTTTACTTAGTTTGTATCTATAAGTAATTTATTAAACCTTTTACGGCTTAAAAAAACAACCAAAAATGTCCCAGTAGTTCAAAGAAAATACACGCACGATAAAAACTGACAGCAAAAATGTTGTCCCAGCTTTGATATATTGAACGATAAGTCCATAATTATAGTAATTATTGAGACGGGCCTATTCATATGCAGCCATGTTTGTTCTGATTTGACGGACCAAGCAAGTTCGTAAACCCTGTGTATTCTGGATCTCAGGTTGTTTTTTATGAGCTACTTGGAGGAGGTGAAGCTGTCAGCTCCTCAGATCCACAGATACATGTAAATCAGGGCCATCTGGACTCTGTATCCTTGGGCCAAAACACACACCTGGAGAGAGCAGGACTCTGAAACAGCCAGAAAGAAAGAACTGACCATCGCAAAGAGGCTTTCACAAACTCTGCTTTCATCTGAGAAAAACTACTGCCTGTCAGAATTTTTTTTTATTTTAAGTGTCAAGGTGAAATTCGGAATTGGTTTAGACCTCTTTTAGACCTGTTTTAGGCCTGTTTTACACCTGGTTTAATCCCAGTTTAGGCCCAGTACAGTCCCAGTTTAGTCTCGGTTTAGGGCCGGTTTACACTCAGTCTAATCCTGCTTTAGTTCTGAATTTGTCCTGGTTTAATCCGGTTTAGCCCAGGTCCTGGTTTAGTCTTTATTTAGTTCACTTTGAGTCCTGGTTTAGACCTGGTTTAGTCCTGGTTTAGACCTGGTTTAGACCTGGTTTAGACCTGGTTTAGACCTGGTTTAGACCTGGTTTAGACCTGATTTAATCTTGGTTTAGTCCTGGTCTTGCTTTAGTCTTTATTTAGTCAAGTTTGAGTCCTGGTTTAGTCCCAGTTTAGGTCTGCTTTAGACATGGTTTAAAGATGGTTTACTCCTGGTTTAGTCCTTATTTAGACCTTGGTTTGACTTGGTGTAGTTCTGGCTTAGACCTGGTTTAGACCTGATGTAGCCCTGGTTAAGACCTTGTGTAATCCTGGTTTAGACCTAGTTTAGTCCTTATTTAGACCTGGTTTAGACCTGGTTTGGTGGTCAGAAAGGCCTTTGGCACATACAAAAACAGTCAGATAAAAACACACAGTAGTAAAATGTCTAGATCCAAAAACATCATTCTAGTCCCAAACACTCTGGGCATTAGTGCTTCATTAAAGCTAATGTAAACAGTGAGCGTGGCTGCAATCCTCACTCCCTCCCCTCTGGACCTGCTGACCTGAAGATAATATAATGTCCCAATTACCTTTAAACAGACACATATACACAACAGGCATTAGCCACTCTACGCTCCAGCCATTATTTCCTGTTTTTGAGCTTTGGAGTGACTCACTGTGTTGTCAAGTTCTTGGAGGTGGAGATAGAAAAGCACAAGAAAAACGTGACAAGAAAGTGGATTCTAATTCATCTATACCATCTACTTAAAAGTGCATTGTGCGTTTTTTCTGGTGGAGGGTTCGTCAAATGCTTTTCCCCATGGAGATGTTATTGTTTTGTCTGGAATGTTTCACAATATGGCATTAAACCTTTCTATCTTCATGGAAAGGCGACCCTGCTCACAGTCAGTCGCCTGCTTTTCTAAGTGTTTTTGAGCCAGAAAAGTTGTTTGATTATCTGTTTTATCTAGAATATTGTAATACTTTGCGGTGACAACGTGCTAGGGATGTTCTACATGTATGTCTACGGCGGAATGTTCAGCAATTGCCATGGAGACACAAGTACTCAGAATATCTTGGTTTTCCAGTAGCAAGTTCTTTATAAACATAAATATGATGAAATAAAATCACCAGAATGTGCCAAAAAAGCTGCTTGTTCATTATATTCTCTTCTAGATCATTGTTGTTTTCACTTATAACAAAACACAATACTATAACTTATTCATAATATTGTAAGGTAGAGCTGTTTAATGTCACACTGTGGAACATTCCAGGCCTGCAGAGATGGGTCCAGTCATATGCGTCTGTG
Organism: Scartelaos histophorus; assembly: GCA_000787155.1. Classification (NCBI taxonomy): domain Eukaryota; kingdom Metazoa; phylum Chordata; class Actinopteri; order Gobiiformes; family Gobiidae; genus Scartelaos; species Scartelaos histophorus. Next base: position 24,299 of record KN500954.1, on the reverse strand, counting down.
TGACTGGGGTGAATGTGCCAATGTTTTTTCCACTGTTCAGATAAACAGAGGCCTAATCAATGGTCTGTCCCATGATATTGCTGGCTCCAAGTCATTGTGGTAAAAAAAAATCCAGATTTTTAAAAATGGGAACAGTTAAAAGGCAAAACAAACTCTTGTGAGCGTTAAGCCATGTTCTAAAGCTGTTACCGCATCAAAAACAGACCTGGAGTTGTGTTTTGTTTCATTCACACACGTTTGGTTAATCCTTTATTATTAGTCTGTACATCTCCCAAGCTGAAAATGCTCTGTTCCACCTTGTGATGTCATGAAGTTGTAGTTTTCAAGTTAGCAAGTTAGCTACCCGTTACCTTTAGACAATTCCATGGCTGAAATTAAGCAAATGATTCTAGTGAAGGTGTAGAGAGTTTAAAAACACAGAAGCACTTCTGTTACTTCTTCTATTACATTTCTATTATTACCACGTAACATCACAAGGTGGAACAGAGTGTTTTCAGTTGGAAAGAAGAACTCAGCCTAAATATACAATGTTTGTGTGTTAAACACGTGTGACAGAAAAAAAAACACAACTCCAGGTTTTTTTGTGATAAGGAAACAACATTATATCAGGTCAGAAAATATGGGCCAATTCAAAAAACACATGATTTATTGTACTGTGAATGATACACAAATTTAAAAACTTATGAATAGACTCAATATGGATTCCGATACCACAATGATAATTTAAAAAACACTCTAGTCCCGGTCTGGTCCGGCTTAGTGTTGTCACGATACTTAGGACTAGACTCAAAACTCAGTGCTGATTCTGATGCCACGTTGATAAGAAAAAAACATCTTTCTTTTGACAATAGAATGTGATTTTCAACAATAAATCGCAGTACTTTCTTTTTTATTCAAATGTGGCCTAATGTATATCTGTGTAATCTCTTTCCATACGTTCCATAGTACTGCAGTAGTTGTAGTAGTAGTAGTAGTAGTAGTAGTAGTAGTAGTAGTAGTAGTAATAGTAGTAGTAGTAGAACTTGCACAAAACAGTAATATCTCCACTCATCCTCCACCGGAAAAGTTACACAGTGCACCTTTATTACTGAAAATGACATTGTATTGACTTAAAGAAAAAAAAGTGTTCACTGTGGTACTGGAATCCATATTGAGTATCAACTGTATTCTGTAGTATCAAAACTGAGTTTTCAGTATCACAAAAAAACATTTTAAAGTGTCCATGATACATTATTTTCTGATCTGTGTTATAATGTTGTTTCTTCATCACAAACAGGCCTGGAGTTGTGTTTTGTTTCATTCACACATGTTTAACACACAAATTCCGCAGATTTAAACTTTCTATTCCACCTTGTGATGCCATAGGTTACTACAGTTAGTGCTCCAATGTGTTTTCAAACTCCATACGCCTTCACTAGAAACATTTGGATTATTCCAGACCTTGAATTAACAATATCGACTAAAGAAGGTAGCTGTTAACTTGAAAAATACCACTTCATGACATCACAAGGTGAAACAGAGCATTTTGAGCTTTGGAGATGTAGACAGACTAACAGGATGACTCAGATAGTGTTTACGAAACAAAACACAACTCCAGGTGTGTTTTTGAAGAGGTAACAACATTATAACATGGCTTAAAGCTCAAAGGAACCAGTTTTGTGTATTACAGGACCTTTAAAGGGGAACAGTGACGTCAGTTGGAGTGTGGTGCTAATCAATAAAGCCCTTGGGTGAAGGAGCTACAACAGGGCGTAGTAGTGATGGGTCTTTCCTGCGCTGGACTCAGGTTAGTTTAGTTCACTACAGGAGAGAGAGATTCAGATGATCACGGTTTAGGAAAAAAGAACCCTGCAATGTTAAAGGGCCTATATTGCACAAAATTTAGTCTTGTGAGTCTTGTTCCCTCCTCAAAAACACACCTGGCGTTTTGTTTCATTTACACATTTTTGAGCAACAACTCCAAAGCAGTGATTGTGCATGGAGTTTAAAAATATAGTGGAGCACTTCCTGTATTGTGAATGAAACAAAGCACAACTTTAATTTTTTTGTGTATATTTTTTGTGAAGAAACAACATTATAACACAGATCATATTATCACTATTGATCATGTTTCTATGCTGATATTAGGCCAACTGAAAATGATAACCTGTGACATTATACAGTCTCTCAAAAGTGTGAGCTTTTGTGTTTAATTCAACATGATGCAGCTTCAGTTGGAGCAGCAGTAGTAGTTGTAGTACTAGTAGTAGTAGTCCAGAGAGTCAGTGGTCATGGATGCAGAAACTTTAGAGAGGAGCAGCTCATTTCTGAAAGTCACAATACTGGACAGCAACATTGAAAAAATAATAATAGAATAGCTTATGTGTGTAATGTGTGTATTTGAGTAGTTTGTTATAGGCCATTATCAGGACCACTGACGCTAAATCTGCAAAAAACAATAAACATGTGACTGTTGGATGAAACAGGCCAATGTCATCCTGTTATAAAGCAGTAACATTATGTTCATACAAACAGGTTCACACTGATGCAGTGAAATGAAAGAACCCTGTACTGACCCGTACTGACCCACACTGACCTGTACAGACCCGTACTGACCCACACTGACCTGTACAGACCCGCACAGTCTCCTGGACAAAAGGCACATGTTCATACTGACTCCACACAGACGTCTACAGCCCAGAGAAAGCTCACAGACATATGAAAGCTCACAGACATATGAAAGCTGAACAGACATATGAAAGCTCACAGACATATGAAAGCTCAGACATATGAAAGCTCAGACATATGAAAGCTCACTGACATATGAAAGCTCACAGACATATGAAAGCTCACTGACATATGAAAGCTCACAGACATATGAAAGCTGAACAGACATATGAAAGCTCACTGACATATGAAAGCTCACAGACATATGAAAGACCACTGACATATAAGCACAGACACATGAACGCTAACGTAGCAGTGACAGGCGTGTACTGTGCACGTGCTACCACAGCCGTACACAAACACACGGAGCCGCAGCCTCGCGCCGTGTCATGAAACATGCATGTGTGCGCACGGACGCACGCAGATCACACGCAGACGCCGTAAACTTCACTACTCACTGCGGCGGTCCTGGAGCACCGTTTGTGCCCGGGGTAGTGAAAGCTCCGCGTAAAGGCCAGTCCCGCTGTTCTTGTGCGCTGACAGCACCAAGCACACCGCTCCACGGCGCACAGCCCGCGGGACACAAGGAAGAGCCGCTGTAGGTGTGTGTACCTGGAGTGTGGCCCTGTCCTTTCGCTGTCCGCTCGTCCTGTCCCTCTTTTCCGTCTTCAGCAGACGCCTCGGTCTCTGGTCTCTCTCCACTGGAGGCTTCCCCGCGCTGCTCGGGCGCTCCCGTGACGTCAGTACGGCCGCGCGCGCTCCCGACACGTCCTTCTTCCATCCCTGGCGCGTTCTCGATAATCCATATATGTCAACAGTCATTTGTTTCTACAGAACTGGCTGCACATTATGTCCTTGAATTAAATCGTTTATTTTAAATATGAAGAGTTTTACATTCGTAATAGTTCACATGAGCAGCAGAATAAAACAGCCCCGCGGCCCACTGACACACTGCGCTGCCCCAGATCCCGGCGCCGGCCCGGGCAGCGCTCACGTAAAAATAGTCCACAGGCTAAAGAAATCCAACGGGATAAACATGCATCAGGGAATAGGCCATAAAACAACTTATACGTTTTATTTCTCCAAACTTTATTGATTAAAAACATATGACATCAAATGGTATACAAAAGAGAGTCTGTCATAATACTGATTTAACAGATTTACATGAGATAAAATCACTAGAATCACTAGAAAACAGATGAATCGTCTGTAAATGCGTCTATCTTCTGACAATTTTCTGTGAGGGCCAGTATGAAATAGAAGCTGTTGAACGCTTCTAGCCCGTATTGCTTTTTATTGTAGGACAGCACCATCTTGTGGTTCAACTACAAAATTGTTTTAAAAAAATCAGTTCATTTTAAAGGTACACTTTTTTTTTTTTTTCTCACCATGGGGCCACATGAAAAACAAAAAATACTGCGTGGTCAAAATCAATTCTGCATAATATTAATTGTATTTCTTTATAAAAGCAGTAACGGGCCGGGCCAAAATAAATCAATTCTGCATAATATTAATTGTATTTCTTTATAAAAAGCAGTAAAAAGCATTGTTTAGACATGCTGGTCAGACCGGTAGGAGCATATGTTATGAATAAGCAATGAAAAAGTGAAGCTGCCTTACAAAAAATATAATTGAAAACACGTCTAAAATAAAGCAATGCAGCTTTAGTCCAGGCATGAGGTCAAATTTTAAAATATGTTTATTCTGTAATTTCAAATTTCCTTAAACAGGCCGGTCAGAGTCAACCAAAGAACCGTATGTGGCCCGAGAACTGTACAATCCCCACGTCTGATTTAGAGAATGCACCATGTCCTTAGAATAGTCCACCTAACTGTCAGTATGGAGGTGTTATTGCTTTGCCTAAAAATACATGTTTACCAAGTTTAACCATATACTGTGGAACATTTTGAGCAAAGAGCAATGTCATCTCCATGGAGACAAGACGGCGAACACTTACGCAGAGTACCTTTAAAAGTGGTAAAAGTTCCTTGTGAGAAATGGAACTTTTACAAACCACAAAATATCTGATTCATACGAAGCCTTTAGGAACAACTCCCACAGTGTGAAGTGTTCTGACATTGGCCTGATACAGATTTACTGTATAAGCGGCTCCTGAGGTCAAAATGAGTACACTGTATACTGCCTGCATATTATAAAGCGCTTTAATGTCCAATCATGAGGAAATGTGCGTTTCCATAACATGCTACTTTTTGTTTCACTCACACACTGGTCTCTGAATTGTGAGAAGCACTTATATACTCAAACTGGTGAGTAATTAGAATACTACTATAGAATACTATAAAAGTAAGTGGACTAAAGGAGCGTGACGTCACCAGTCAACTGAAGCTCACGAGGTTAGCAATTCCAGGTTTCATATTCGGAAAAGGAATTGATTTATGGACAAAATAGCAAAATGAAAACACTAGGATCATGTAGAGAGGGTTAATATGAACATTTTAGGACCAAAATTAGGAGCCTAACAAAAGGGGGCGACTACTTTTCATTTTGAACATTTTATTCATGAAAAACCAAGTCTGTAGGCGAAGACTGGAGTTAACTCAAGAGAATCAAACCAATTATAAACTCCAACAATGGCGTAAAATTTAGATCTGTTGGTTGGAGTTGGACCCAGCAAACCATAGAGGGCAGACTTTAGGAATGACACAGGCTGGTTAAAGCGGTACTCTGTGATGGACTTCAGGAGAACCCTTGTATCTACATCATAAAACGAAACCTCTTCTTTCTCGTAATCAACAAAAACACCGATTTTTTTTGGTTTGGTTTGATGTCCAATAAGATCGACAAGAGAGTACATAATCCAAGCTCCCTCATCGGGACCAGGCAGCCATTTATACACTTTATATCTGCTGAAATCTTCTCGAACCACCCCGACAGCCCATTCCACAGCATCGCTCACTTTCACCTCAAAATAAAACCGGCAGGAAAAACCTTCTGTGCTGACAACAAAAGGGTAATTCTGAAAATATTGTGGGAAAAACCAGACTTGTTGAGACTTGTTTTTTAAGAATGGATTGAACATAAGAGATTTTTCTTTGTTAAAAGTGGACAGGTAAGGAGCAGCTGAGTAGGGGTCCAGCGTTAAATTCACAGCGTGGGTTTGCTGTATCGCCATTAACTGGTCTATTGGTGGGACCCAGATCTGAAGTGCGTTTTCAGGGATCGGTTCATGATTCGGATATTGGACTTTTTGAATAAGTTTTTCCATTTCCTCACTCAGAATACGTTTCATTTGATCCACTGCAGGTTTCACGATGGCACCGTAAGTCTCCTCATCACTGAGATCATACTAAGTGGAAAAACAAAAGACACAGAGGTTAGTTAAAGGTGCATTACGTAACATTTCCGGTGGAGGTCATAGTTGGACATGTTGTTGCTTTGTCTGGAATGTTTTATTTTGTTTCATTGTGGCATTAAAGTCACCTGATCAGATAGAGTTAGATAGAGTTGTGTTTTATTTCATTCACATGCGTTTGCGTAATCTATTATTATTAGTCTGCAGCTTTTCACCTTTTACCTTTTGCTCTGTCACTTCCAAGGCTGAAAATAGGCTGTGCCAAAAAACGTAAAGGTCGATAGATCACGACTTGATCAACTTTGGTCGATATCTATGATAATACAAGTGCATTTTAACTGACAAGTCTACAGCCAATCACAGGGGAGTCAGAGCACATGCGCTGATGAGGATTTACACTCTTGTTTAGAAAAAAAGCACTTGACCAACGGAGCGTCTCTTTATTTCCTCACATTTCACAAGTTTTTACTTAAATCTGCATAATCTGATTAAAAGTTCAGTCTCTCGGAGCCTTTGCCTCAGTGTGTGGGACCATCTCCTCTTTCTCTCCTCTGGTGCTTCTCTTTATAATCCAAGATACCAAAAATAAACAACTATTTTCTCAGTGCTATTGAGTGAAACTTCCGTCCTAATTTAGCTCACATGTTTCTGTTGTTAGCGTGCGTGTGCATGCTTGTCGGTAACTAATGGTAATGCGCCTGTGCATTTAGGTTTAATAATATACTGCATATGCAATATTGCATTCCAAACTTCAAATGTGAATTGCTGTGGAATTATTGATCCGATCAATGCCAAATAAAAACTGCAGTGAAACTGACGCTCTGCCCTGTACACCTGAAAGCCACAAGTCTATACTTTAATAAGACAAGAGATCCTAGTCCTTTTTCCCCATATCACCCAGCCATATCTGAAATTATTCTAGCAAAGGTGTGTGGAGTTAAGAAACACAGTGGAGCACTTCCTGTATTACCACATGATGTCACAAGGTGGAATAAAGTGTTTTCAGTTTGAGAGAAGAGCTCAGCCTAAATATGCAGGATTTGTGTGTTAAACATGCGGATGAAACAAAACACAACTTCAGGTTTGTGATCATGAAACAACATTCAGAACACAGATCAGAAAATAGAGTAAAGAGGCAGGTCCTATCAGCACCACCACATTACGCCATGTTCTGTACCAACCTGTGTTAGCAGGTCTTCCTGATCAGGAGTCGTAGCCAGTTCTGGTTTACGCTGAAGAAACTCAAGATGGTCCTCTATTTGAAGCACCTCCTCCAGCTCTGCTCGTCTCTGCTGGATCTCCACTATCCCCTCCTCCAGCTGAATAATTCTATCTTCAGGCTCCGTCAGCGTGTCTTTATATTTCTGTTCGATCACCTGGACTAACCTCCCTTTGTCTCTGTTAAGCAAATCCACCAGCGCCGTAAAGGCCTTCTCTACATCAGCTATCTCGAGCTCTTTCCTCCTCTTACTTTGATCAATGTGCAATTTGATTTGATTGACATCTCTAGTTTTGGTGTTTTCATTCGTGGTTAATTTCGCTATTTCAGACTGTACGGACTCCCTCTCCTCTTCGTAGGCTCGCTCCAGGGGGATGCAGTGATGAGATGCGTGCTCTTCTTCCAGGCACATATCGCACACAAGCGTTTGGTCTGTGGTACAGAAGAGCTCCAGCACTGTGCCGTGCTTCCAGCAGACTCTGCAGTCCAGATCGGGCACGGGGTCGGTCAGCTGGTGCCTCTTCAGACTGGCCACGCGCTGGTGAGGCTCCAAGTGCACGTGGCAATAGGAGGCTGCACACACCTGGAAAAACGTATAGTTAAGGATGTACATGAAAATAGAAAACTCCTCAAACTTAAGGCCGCCACACACACATATATTAATATACATATTAATTTTCACTCTAAACGATTTTTAAACATGCACCAAAAAGCGCACACCACAAACACAAGGAAAATCTTATGAAATTTAAAATCTCCAATCATAAAGACTGCAGTAGGATATGTCTGCGGACCACAGGATATTTAGTTGTGAGCGCGATGGCGTCAGCTGTTTCCTGTCTACGGTAAAACCACTCGCTCTGAGACTCTGAAGTGTTCAAAGATCAGAGCAGGATTCAGATTCAGATTCAGATTTTTAAAGCATCAAATATTAGAGATAAAGTCCACAGGAAGTAGAGTCACTATTGCTAATCTGCAGCTTCACCTCGAGTTGTGCTTTTACTTTCAGAATAGTTTGGTTTTGTGGACTGGATGTCATTGGCTACATTTACATGATGTTTTTAATTCAGAATTAAATAATTCCGAATTAAATAGATCAGACTTAAATTATTCTCCTTCGAGTTTACATGGAAATAATAATTCCGAATTAAAGTTTACATGGAAAACACGTTAAATCGGCTTTATTTCCTGGGGAAGGGTTCTGATTGGACAGAGACACGAATGTATTTACGTCGACAGAATAAAACACACAATCAGCTGCTACTGGAGTTCTGCTTTTTCTTTCCGCTTTTTCTGTTTTGTGATTCTGCTCTTTTCATTATCTGTAGTTCTTACAGACACTTATTTGAAAAATGTTTCGTTTTGAGACCAAAAATTGCTCCGGGTGCCTTTTTGCAGAGCGTCAGAAGGTTGTGGAAGTGGAATAAATGTTTACATGGTCATGGAATAAATGAAATCGGTTTTAACATCGAAATAAACCACCCAGTTAAATCGGAATAAAGTTTAATTTTGAATAATCATTAGGAATTAAGTGTTTATGATAAAATGTTTATTCCAAATTAAAAATGTTTGCGGAGGTTAATTTCTATGGATAATATGGATGAGATGCTGCACTTCAAATTTATTACAGTACGAATGGTGAGTAATAAAGTGTTTATTTTCGCTGTATCCTGAGTTCGTATGTTGCGTCTCTGTGTCCATCACTTTTTATCGTTTATCGTCTGTTATCGTAGCGTTGCTGACGTGATGATGACACCACACATGAGGAGCACAGCGGCTTCAAAATCGCACACAAAGACAAAAAAAATCAGGTCACGCCTCCCTGATCTCGGGGAGAAGAAGTCACAGTCAAAATGGGGCAAATTCTCCTGTAGTGTGTAGAGGCCTTTAGGCTACGTTGACCCAAATCGGATTTTTTTCCGCTCGTATGGAACCTGTTTCTGATCAGATTTTTTCGAATGCGACTCAGATACGTGCTCCTAAAACAGATACATACCCGATCTTTTGACGTGCGACTTCAGTCTGAATGGCCAGATCGCGTTCATTTCTCCTCCTTCTTAAAACAAATAATCTGTATATGTTCTGGCTTCCGTACAACAGCAACTTTAAAATCACCAGGTGCTCACTACTGGAGTCTATGTTTAGGCGACTTCCGGGCTACTTTGGGGCGTTTAAATTTCACACCGGAGATCGCATACATGTCGCAATAAACTGGAAATGTGAGAAAAATCAGAACTGAGCATTAAGCCTTGCAGTCTAATCGTAGCCTCAGACATAGAGTTAGACTTGCACAGGTCAGATCTGTGGAGAGGCAACCCCGCTCGCAGTCAGAATGCCCGTTTTTCTCAGTATTTTTGAGCTATAAAGTTAATTTCCATGAAAACCAGACGGTGAAAGTTACACAGTGCGTCTTTAGAGCTCATTATCCACTTTACCATTTATCATTTGGTAAAGCGTGTCTCTTTGATAGCACCTACCACGCAGGTCTTGAGGGCTTTGTGTTTTGGCTCCAGGCAGATGTCACAGGGCACGTCTCCAGGCCCAGGCAGCTGCTCCTCTGTGGGGCTGAGCAGAGCCAGGCTCCTCAGCTGATTCAGGACGTCTCTGAAGCTCGTGTTGCATCTATGAGAACATTAATTAACAATTGCAAATATTAACAATGGCAATAATAAGAAGTCATAATACCACAAAGTACACCAAAGTACAGTCCTGTCATAGATGTTCTAAGGACTATGAAACTTTTCTGGTAGAGGGTCCGTCACCTGCTTGACTTCATGTAGATGTTATTTATATTTTTATGTTATTTGTTCCCTAAAATGTTCTGCAGGATGAGATTTAATGGCATTTAATGTAACTATCTCCGTGGAGACAAGAAGCTCACTTTACCATTCTAAGTTATGGGTCAGATCTGTGGAGAAGTGGGCCGGCTAACAGTAAGAATACATGTCCTTGGAGTAGTTTTGAGAAATAAAAACACTGGTAAATAAATAAATACAAGACGTGTTTGTTTAATGCCATACTGTGGAACATCCCAGGCAAAGCAAAGAGACAAGCAGATGGTGGAGAAGGCACCAGAAAAGTTACACAGTTGCGGTTGAGTTATAAGATATTTTTAAATTAAGTACATAATGTGTATATTGCAGTCTTTTGCTTCTATTTTTTTTACATTTTTCACTGTCAATATTTGTAATAATTATTTGGATATAATTAAAGCAGCACTGTGTAACTTTCTGGAGGTAGGACGTCACCTGCATGAGTCCATGGAAATCAAAAGTTAAAACCATACTCTGGAATATTCTCAGTAGAGGTATGCAGGCTTTATGTCATACTGTGAAATATTCTAATCAAAGGAACAGCATTGCCATGGAAACAAGCATTAGGTCCACTTACAGTATATGTTTTCTGATCTTTTCAATGCAATAAAACCTCCAAAAAAAAGTGTAACCGTTCTGGTAGAGGGTCCGTCAAATGCTTTTCTTCATGTAAGTGTTATTGCTTTGTCTGGAATGTTCAAACCCACAGTCAAAATGCCTGTTTTTCTTGGTATTTTTGAGCTATAAAACCACCTGTAATTCTGTTAATATATGGTAGATCTGTTTAATGTCACACTGTGGAACATTCTAAGCAGAAGCAATGACATCTCTATAGAAACCCCAGACCAAAAAGTGACACAGTGCATCTTTAATCACTACTATTTTGGCCATGTTAACTGTGACACAACATTCCTGTATGGTCCCATGTTTGACCCTGGTCAAAAGTAGAGAATCATAAAAATCAATCCTGTCACAAACATATTTATATTCAAAGATCAAGTTTTTCATTCACTTTATTTCATTCTGCCACAAGAAAACTACATAAACACTCCCCACGGTACATCACTCCCCCTTCAGAGCACTATCACAGCACAATCAGGATGGCATCTAAAACCTCTTCAGGTGTGGTTTTTATGAGTGAATAACACTATAACATGGGAGAAAGCTCCAAAAAATATGATGAAGTGTTAAATGCAAGTGCTAAGATGTCAAAAGTACTTTAAAAACCCACAATAATGCGCAGTACAAGACTATTCAAAGTAAAATTACTCAAGAAAATGCCATTCATTACTACCCACGTCGCCTTCCAACCACAGCAATAATATATGCAATAGTGGAGCACCAGTGGCAAAAACTGTTGTGTCCTTAGGCAAGGCACTTCACCCACATTGCCTAGTATGAAAGTGGAGTGTGCGTGAGTGATGGTGGTGGTTGGAGGGGCAGTCTCGCTTCCGTCAGTCTGGCCCAGGGCAGCTGTGGCTAGAACAGTGCCACCTCCATGTATGAAGTGTAAAGCTTTGTGGTGTCGTAAAAGGTTCGACTAACTCATTCAAATCATCAACTCGAACAAATCATGAATCATTGGTACAGTAGAATTTGCTGCTAACTTCTGCCTCCCCTCTGTGAGATGTGCTTTTGAGCAGTATGTTGGGCTGTTGTGGCACACCAGCCATGTCGAATGAAGATGGTCTTATCACCAGAGCATATTCACACCTAATTATACAACGTAAATAAACTAAACAGATCCACTGGAGCATGAGGCCAATCAGCAGCAGTCAGGGCTGCAGACACTCACCTCATGCTCTCTACCAACACTTTTTAATGTTTATCAGAAAATAACTACTCTGGTTTGGTCCCAGTGATGACAGGAAGGTTTCATTTTATACTCCAGACAAAGCAGTAACATCTCCACAGAGGAAGGTTTATGATGAGCTCTACAGAACAGTTACACAAAACATTTTTAACTGTTCCCCAAAGTTCCAGGCAGGCCCCATGTTCTACCTGAGGGCGGGTCTCTGTCTGAACCTCTTCTTGCACAGAGGACAGCGGGTCTGGAGGGTGGTGTCCCAGTAGTCTGTGATGCAGCTCTTACAGTAGTTGTGTCCACAGGGAGTCGTGACGGGCTCTTTAAACACCTCCAGACAGATGGAGCACAAGAGCTGATCCTCACAGGGCAAACTGCTGCTGGACGCCATGTTTAACACGGCCTGTCACGATAATTACAGTATTAATACAAGGCAAGACAAAGTTGTACACCAGAATCTCATTCTACAGTAAAAAAGAAATAAATGTTTTGCTACAATAAAAAAGAAGTAAATGTTTTGCTATTTTAGCCACATTGCTGCAAATAACACTACTGTCAGATCAATGAATTAAAATCAGGACAAATGCAGCAAAATCTCTTCAAAAAGGAGAATGGGAATACTGCTGATCATCTGAAAATGTTTCACCCTGTGGATTTATTTCTGTAGAGCAGTGATCAGAGGCGCGGGCCACACGGTGTCCGGGAGGAGCCGCTGTCCACATGGTCCAGGGTTTATGTGTCATAAACTGCGCATTTTCTGCTCCTCTTTAGGCCACGGTAAACCTTTAGCAGTCCTTTTGCACAACACTAAACTATCGTTGACGTATTGGAATTGCGGGAGAAAAGAGAAGTGCAAATAGCGCAGTTTGCGCTCCAAACTAGCACCTGTTAGTAAATACACCCCAGGAGTGCAGCTACTGCACTGTTCCTCTGATATGGTTCTGATATGGTTCTGTGTTCAGACACTTTTCCCACTCTCTCCTCCTTTGGCTTTATTAAATAATTTGAACATTTGTCTGACATTTGACATTACGTCACTCAACACGGCCAAGTCCCTTCAGCTGTTTACGCACCAAAGGAAATAAGGAAGAGCCTAAATCTGAACTGATCTAAATGATCTAAATCACGTCTAACACAAACCATTAGGACTCTAGAATGACCACAGAAGAGCAGTTATTGATTTAAGCCAAATCTTCAGACACTGTAGTGCGTCAGGGCACGAGCCTGTAAACATGTTTGGGCACATTCAGCGCTAGAAATGATGCGCAATATCTCATTTATTTTCCAGCTACATCTAAATGTCTCCAGTGTGCAGTGTTTGGCCAAGCCTGTTTCCCTGTTGATTCCCACAGTGGTTCTGTCTTACCTGCGCAGCGGGTCCTCATCAAATGTCCTCATCAAATGTTTAAGTTTCGTTTCTGGAGAAACGCGCCTTGTTCCTCATCTTGACGGGCCGCGTCCCATTTCTCTTTCCTCGCTTCCTTCTTGATTCCTCCCCTCGATTCTGCAGGAAATGGGTGAGGAAGTCCCGCCCACAGAGGAGACACAGTGAGGAGAGAAGATCTGAACTCCTCACTGAGACCGATAATGTTCAGTTTTACATCTTCCTATTGTGTTTTTTTCTGACAACAACGCTTAATATGACACATTTGATTGACAGCTGAAAAACGGAAACAAGGAGAAGGAAGCGAGGAAAGAGATTTAAGATGTAAATATGATGAAGGTTCAGATGTCTGATAAAATAATCAAACTTTATTTAATTTTTTTTTTTAATGTCTTGCAACAACTTAAACAGGGACAGCAGCAAAGCACATTTAATCCCGAATATGACATTAAAACTAAGAAATGTTACACCACATTTATCCAAAAATAAAGATGCTGGTTGGACTCCAATTTAAAGGTGCGCTGCGTGATTTTTCTGGTGGAGGGACAGATTTTTTTAATGGAGGTATTGCTCTGAAATGTTGGACAGTACCCGGCATTACCCTTAGCAGGTGACACCATAGGAACAAGTTACATGTCAGATCTGTGGAGAGGCAAGCCCACTCACCATAAGAATGCAAGTTTTCAGGTAATAAAAACCCACGTTATGGAATAAACCCAAGATCAATACGTTTAATGCAATATCAACACATTCCAGGCATTGGAAAGAAGGTGGCAAACCCTTCACCAGAAAAGTTACACAGTGCACCTTTAATAGTGGTGGAATAATAATATAACATAATCTCTAGTCTGTGGGTGGGACTTCCTCGCCCATTTCCTGCAGAATCAAGGACAGAGATCAAGAAAAAGGAAGCAAGGAAAGAGAAATTGGACGCGGCCCTAATGCGATAACATGGTTCAAACGGTGACCCACCCACTCCGCAGTGCCACGGTTATTCTCTCCATTTCTACTTCCCTAAACTTTTTTTTAATCTTTATATTATCATTATCATTATTATTATTATTTTCTATATTTTGGTGATGTTTTACTCGTGGAAATATTTCAGATTTGTCCGAACTAGGAAACTATAATTGTAATGTAATAGAAATGTTTGGCCACTAGATGGCGGTGTTTAATAGCATATTCGTTTTACTGGCAAGAGTTTGGGGAAAAAAAGATTAAAAAGACATACACACCAGTAACACTTTATTATTGAGTCTAATTATGGCGCAGAATCATCCCGCTCAAATACTTTTAATAAGTCGCTGAACAGAAATAGTATATAGAGCCTATTTAAAGGTACATTGTGTAACTTTTCTGGTGGAGGATTTTTCAACTAGTTTCTATGAAGATGTCCTTACTCTGCCTGGAATGTTCCACAGTATGACTTTAAACAGCTCTACTTTACATACTTTACATTTATCCAATTACAGGTGGTTTTATAACTCAAAAATACCCCCAAAAAAACCCAAAAACAAAAAAAAAACACATTCTGACAGTGAGCAGGGTGGCCTCTCCACAGATCTGACCTGTAACTTGGTCTGGTTTAAACACCATGAAGTTAGAAAGTTTTAATACCACACTGTGAAACATTCCAGTCAAAGCAATTTGACGGACCTTTTAATTTGAATAAAAATCACAATTTGAACAGACACCCTTAGAAAAAAAAGATAGTATTCTTAAAGTTCATTTTATTAGGTATGCTTCAGTATATGTATAGTAAGTATAGTAAGTATATCAAGTATACTACAGACCATGTAGTTTTACTGTACTAGAAAGTATACTAATGTAATACTTTTTTAAGTTTCCAAAACTATTTTTAAGTACACTTCAAAGTTCATTTTAAATTTGCAAAAGTACAATCATCTATATACTATGTAATGTGTATATATATGTTATGTCGAGAGTGGGATTCGAACCTCCAACCTTCGGCTCAATGGACAAACACTCTACTAACTGGTTATTTTACTAGTTTACTTGTTATACTTTATGTTTCCTTGGCATATTACTTATAGCTTACTATTTATATACTATTTATAGACGTTAATGTTAAAGTTGACTAAAGTGTAAGTTTTAGTATAAAATAAGTATACTCATAGTAAACTTCAGGGGGCGGAATAAACAAAGAGCAAAGATTGTATTTTTTTGTAAATTTTCTTATTCTTGCATTTAAAAAAAACCTCTTAACCCTGTAGTTTAAAGCTGCACAAACATGTTCTAAAATGTGATTCTTGTATTAGTTTGTCAATTCTTCTTTATGCATTTAAAACATTGAATGGAATCCTATTATTAAAGGCAAATATAATCACAACAGTATTTTTCAGTGTATGCGTATCATGAGCCAGGGGAAGTGGCCGGTCCTCTGCATCCCGAAGATACTGATGAAGAAGCCCAGACCCGTGGTGACGAACAAGATGGCGGTCGATACGTTGTTCAGGTAGTCCATCCTTTTCTGCAGAGTGGGGTTGTTCAGATCACGCCGACCTGCCACAAATACAAGTACTGCAAAATCACAACTTACTAAAGGTCCGATATTACACAAAACAAGCTTTAAGTTAATGTTATCAAAAACAGACCTGGAGTTGTGTTTTGTTTCGTTCACACATGTTTGAGTAATCCTGGTTATTTGTCTGTCTATATCTCCAAAGCTCAAAATGCTCTGTTCCAACTTGTGATGTCATGTAGTGGCAGTTTTCAACAGTTTAGTAGAGGTAATACTCTATTTACGTGATGTCACAAACCGGGAAGATGTTTGGAAAGATTCGATTTCAACTTCCGGCGGGTTCTTTTTACGTTTTTTAATTGTTGTTTTTATATAATATGATGTGTTTATGTTCCCTCATCCAGACATGTAACTGCTGAGGACACACAGCCATATTTCTTCAGGTGGGCTCGGCACGAAGTCTGAAAAATGAGGAAAAATGAGTCTTAATATCACTGTGGCATTCCGTCGTAATTGTAATCGCTTCTTTCCAAATGTAATGGCCAAATACAAGTACTGCAAAATCACAACTTACTAAAGGTCCGATATTACACAAAACAAGCTTTAAGTTAATGTTATCAAAAACAGACCTGGAGTTGTGTTTTGTTTCGTTCACACATGTTTGAGTAATCCTGGTTATTTGTCTGTCTATATTTCCAAAGCTCAAAATGCTCTGTTCCAACTTGTGATGTCATGTAGTGGCAGTTTTCAACAGTTTAGTAGAGGTAATACTCTATTTACGTGACGTCACAAACCGGGAAGATGTTTGGAAAGATTCGATTTCAACTTCCGGCGGGTTCTTTTTACGTTTTTTAATTCTTGTTTTTATATAATATGATGTGTTTATGTTCCCTCATCCAGACATGTAACTGCTGAGGACACACAGCCATATTTCTTCAGGTGGGCTCGGCACGAAGTCTGAAAAATGAGGAAAAATGAGTCTTAATATCACTGTGGCATTCCGTCGTAATTGTAATCGCTTCTTTCCAAATGTAATGGCCATTTCAGGGCTGAAATCATGCAACTGGAGGTATATGGAGTTTAAAATCACAGTGGAGCACTGTTTTACCACACGGCATCAAGGGGCAATGAACTATTTGAGAGAAGATCTAAATATGCAGAGTTTGTGTTTTTAACATGTGTGACTCCAGGAATGTTTGTAATGAGGAAACATTATAAGATCAGGACATAAAATCCCCCCTTTTTTAGTGACAACACATTAGTAAGTGATTAAAAGCATTTAAAAAAAAAGATTGTAGTGGTTTAATGATGATTAAATTAAACTAGCATTAGCTGTTAATTATCTGTATAACATTCTGTACAAATTCACAGGGAGCAGTTGTTTTTTTGTAGTTTTTCTTTTTACCACAGATATTTATGAAAGCTGACAGAGCTTTTGTGCAGTTTTCTCTTCTGTTCAAATAAAGTTTTGTACTGATACTGATACTCTGTGCCAGTGATTCCCAAAGTGAGTCCGGGGCCCCCAGGGGACAATCGGATGCACCACAAGGGGGCGTCCAACGGCTGTCCATGCCACAAAATTGCATTAGAAATGAACTTTACATTTCCGTTTTCTGAGTCCTCACCATAACCCTAACTTTTTATCTAATATAGCTTCCCCAAAAGACATTATTGGACTTGGCATGTAGACCTAATCTCCAGACGGGACGTACCCTAGTTTGCGAAACACCGCTCTAAACTATAATGGTTTGTACGTGAAATTTTAGGATCTGGTGTGGCGGACGTCGTTGGTTATGGTTTAGGTTAATAGGGTAAATCAGATCACCCATAGGAGACCCACCCAGGCACAGTAAGAACAAACTCCCCACACAATCTGGGAATCAAACCTGAAACCTTACAATACAGTTAGAGGCTTGTCACGTGAAGTTTTCTGTCACACAAATTTGTATTTTATTAAGAAAACATCAAAACTTTTACAGGTGTATGAAGGTTCATCTGAGCAGATCATGTTTTACAAAATGTTAGCAAAACCATTCAAATCCATTTTGAAACAGTGAAACAGATGAATTATTAGGAGACATTACGCTCTCACAGGGGTATTTAGTATGAGGGATGCACCGATACTGATACTGGGGTCAAATATGAGCGTTGATCTAGGAAAATGAGCTGGATTGGGTTTGAGTTCTACGATGTTGGTTCCATGATATCGCTTGGGCCTTTTGGATCTAATAAGACTTTTTGCTGTCTGAAATTGGCCCAGAACTTTTCATATTGTTCAAACAAGCTGTTTAATAGTTGCTTGCTAGATAAAAAAACATGATTGGATCAATTTTGTAGAAAGATAACTGTGTTGTGATGGAAATAAAATGACTTTTTCAGTACAGTACCTACTCTTGTATCTGTCATTATCAGGAACTGACAGATATCAAAAGCCAAATTATAAAAAGTATCAGTATCGAAACTGAAAAAAATGGATCAGTTTATCTCTATTTAGTATGAAACTAACATATGTGGACCATTATTTTACATTTTGTTCATTGTGAATTTCAATATTGATCTAAAACAGCTTAACAATAGAAACAGGTTTATTGACTGAAAAGCCTCTTCACAGTGAAATTTCACTGGAGCAAACAGTCAGTTTTCTCTTTCTTTTAAACGAGTCATACAAACAAACGTATATTAATTGAACATAGAGATAATGAGAGTATCAGAAGTGCAGGCGAGCCAGCAGCCAGCGGAAAAAGCCCGTCCTCTTGGAGCCGAAGAAACTGACGAAGAAGTTGGTGACGGTCGTGGCGAAGACGAGTGCGGTGGCCATGTTGTTCAGGTAGTCCAGTCTCTTCTGATTGGCCACCACATTCAGGTCTCTGCGGGCTACACACACACACACACATGCATACACACACACACACACACACACACAGACACACACACATACACGTTTCATTCACTCTGTAACACAATGACACCCAGTATAATTTGCAAGCTGTTAAATGTGTATCATCATTTTTCGTGCTTTTATATTAAATTGCACTAAGCTATTCATGCACTACCGCTCAGTTCTCAGAGGACAAATCTGTGGAAGAGCCAGCCCAGGAGGAAGCTGCGCTGAGTGCCAAAGGCCGACTTAACAATGTTCACCACCATAGTGACAAAGATGAGTCCAGTGATCACGTTATTTAAAAAGTTTAACAGACGCTGGTACGAGGGGAAGAGGCGCAGCTCACAGCGAGCTAAAACACACACAAAACATACAACCCAGGCACACACACACATGCATACACACACACACACACACACACACACACATACAGGTCTATGGTTGGTCCAACGGCTCAGTTGAAATATAAGTTTTATGCTTTACTGTTAAAGATCCCAGTATAACAATTTAAGTCATGTTATAATGTTGTTACCTCCTCAAAACTATACCTGGAGTTGTGTTTTGTTTCATTCACACATGTTTGACTATTTCTTTATTATTAGTCTGTCTACATCTCCCAAGAAAATGCTCTGTTCCATCTTGTGATGTCATGAAGTAGTGGATGAAGTTAACGACCTTTTCCTTTGGTTCAATAGAGATTGGTGATTCCAGAACTGAAATTATCTAAATTATTCTAGTGAAAGTGAATGGACTTTAAAAACATGGAGGAGCCATGGATCTATAAAAACTGGATAAGACATACGCCCTCTGTCCACGAGTGAGATCAACTAGTGGCCACTCCAGGTACTGCACCTCCTGGGCCTGAGCTCGGCCCACAAGGAATCGCCCCATAGAACATGACGCATTTTCTGACATGGCAGCATCAGTTTTCATAAAGGTCAGATTTTGAAGGGATGTTTTTACAATAATAAATAATATAACATTTTTTTTTATTTTTTTTTTAAGCGCCCAAAAGTTAGTTTTATAAAAGTTAGCCTATCCCCACTGCTGGCTCTACCAGCTAGCGCTCTGATTGGTCAGAACTGCACGAACTTGGTTTATCGTCCAGAACTTATTATACTTCCATGGAAAGAGCATTATCACATCACAAGGTGGAACAAAATGTTTTCTGTTTGAGACAAGAACTCAACCTAAATCTGCAGTGTTTGTGTGTTAAAATGTGTGTATGAAACAAAACACAACTCCAGGTATGTGCATAATGAGGAAACTACATTATAACAGATGAGAAAATTGTGTGATATGGGCCCTTTAAATATATATTTTATTCCAAGTAAAACTATCATGGTAAGATGACTAAAGTACATGTTTCTCTTCCACATTTTCATATTTCATAAAGTAACTACAGAATTAAAATATGAACACAAACAACAGCCATTCTGAGAGTAGCAAACATCACACAGGGTCTGATTAATGTGGTGAGTAGAGAAATAACATGGTCATTAGTAAGTCTGATAATAATGTTGGGAAATTCTTGCTTTAAAGTGTTTGTGACAGGTTTTCAGGTTTTTCTAACTATTACTAATTTGTCATAGTTTTACATCAGTTAAGTGGCAGTTTGTGGAAAACAAGTTGAGAAGAAAAATTCAATAATACAGAAAGTAGCAGGGAGTATATCCAAAATGCAGGCATTTACTCACAATTTATTCCAGCAGTTTAAACATAATATTGGAGGTGTTATAATGCATTAGTCTAAGCATAACTATTTTTGTACTTTTCAATATTTTCCAACAAACTAACGATCTTAAGATACTTTCCCATTCCCACCAAACCAAAAAAAATTGAAAAAGATGAAAACGTGTCACTTTTCCATAACATTATAACCAGGAACAACCTGCAGAGGCTCATGGTATCTCCAGCACTGTCCTATAGTGACACAGGACTGACCACAGGACTGACCACAGGACTGACCCAGGACTGACCCAGGACTGACCCAGGACTGACCCAGGACTGACCCAGGACTATACCAGAACTGAACCAGGAGTGCGTGTTGGGATCAGTCCTGGTTCAGTCCTGGGAAGGATCAGTCCTGTTTTAGTCCTGGTTCAGTCCAGGTTTAGTCCTCCTGGGTCAGTCCTGGGATCAGTCCTGGTTTAGTCCTGGTTCACTCCTGGTTTGTCACGGTTAAGTCATGGTTTAGTCAGGGTTCAGTTGAAGTTCATTCCTGGTTTAGACCCAATTTAGTCCTGGTTTAGTCCTGATTTTGTGATGTTTTAGTCCTAGTTCAGTCCTGGTTCAGTCCGGGTTTAGTCCTCCTGGGTCAGTCCTGCAATCAGTCCTGATTCAGTCCTGGTTCAGTCCAGGTTTAGTCCAGGTTTAGTCCTCCTGGGTCAGTCCTGCAATCAGTCCTGATTCAGTCCTGGTTCAGTCCAGGTTTAGTCCAGGTTTAGTCCTCCTGGGTCAGTCCTGCAATCAGTCCTGATTCAGTCCTGGTTCAGTCCAGGTTTAGTCCAGGTTTAGTCCTCCTGGGTCAGTCCTGCAATCAGTCCTGATTCAGTCCTGGTTCAGTCCAGGTTTAGTCCAGGTTTAGTCCTCCTGGGTCAGTCCTGCAATCAGTCCTGATTCAGTCCTGGTTCAGTCCAGGTTTAGTCCAGGTTTAGTCCTCCTGGGTCAGTCCTGCAATCAGTCCTGATTCAGTCCTGGTTCAGTCCAGGTTTAGTCCAGGTTTAGTCCTCCTGGGTCAGTCCTGCAATCAGTCCTGATTCAGTCCTGGTTCAGTCCAGGTTTAGTCCAGGGATCAGTCCTGGTTTAGTCCTGGGTCAGTCCTGTTCAGTCCGTATGTGATGCAAAAGTCCAACATCTCGATCGATGTTTCTTCCACTGCTTATGTGTGCATTGTCACCATTATGCATCATCGTCATGGTAACTGCTGAACATTTCACCATAGACATACATGTACATACTAATCACGTATAACCCACCCCACAGCATGATGTTTGTGCTTTTACTTGGAATGTTCTACTACTGGATGACACTAAACTGACCTATATACCGTTTTAATCTGAGGAGTCTGAATGGCTCAGATCCGGAGATTTTACTCTCCAGAGAAGTGCATCCTAAAGATCCCGGTGCGCTCCATGCCCATGGTGGTGATGAGGATGTTGGTGAGGAGGATGATGAAGACGAGGGCGGTCAGGTGATTGTTCAAACTGTTCAGACGTTTGTGGTTCGCTTCAATGTTTAGATCCCTCCGAGCTGTAAAAACACACACGCACATGCACCTCTGCACACAAAACCACTGCGCCATTTCAGCTCCTTCAAATTCACACTGAGCGCTAAATATGAAACTTAAAGCGACACTGTGTAACTTTTCTGGTGGAGGGTCTGCCTACATTTTTGTCCCCATGTAATTGCTTTGCTTGGAATGTTTCACAATATATTAAACTCAACTATCTCCATGGAGACAAGCTGGTGATGGACCATTTACCCGAAAAGACACTAACTTTTCAGGTGGTGCGTATCTACTTTATTGTCTCCATGGAGATGTCATAGCTTTGCCTGGAATGTCCCGCAGTATGACATTAAACATATATATCTCCATGGGGGCAAGTAGAAGAATGCATGTTTTAAACCGTATTTTCGAGCTATAAAAACACATAAAAATAATAAATGATACAATATCTAAGTAATAAATGATAGATCATATTAATGCAATACACTGGAACATTCCAGGCAAAGCATTAACATCTCCATGGAGACAAACACAGGTGGTGGAACTCCATCAGAAAAGATCCACAGTGCTACTTTGAAGGTTCACTGTGACATTTCAGGTGTAGCGTATCCACTTTATTGTCTCTATGGAGATGCCTGGAATATTCCACAGCATGGCATTAATCTCGCATTAACTAAATTGGATTGTAAGTGTTTGTATTGCTCAGAAATACCTTGAAAAACATGTACTTTTACTGTGAGCGGGTTCACCTCTCCACAGATCTCACATGCATCACCTGCTTGTGTCCATGGAGATTTGCAGCTTTAATCCCGTACTGTGGAACATTCTAGACAAAGCAATAAAATGCGACGGACCCTCCAACTGCAAAGCTACACAACGCAGCTTTAAATTCAACCAGGAAGTCTGTATTTGTTTGTCATGGAGGTGAAGGGGGAGTTAGTCTGTTACGTGAAGGTTACGACACAAAGGTTGGGGGGGTCATACAGAGTTTTGACTGCTCATAATCTAATATAATCTCAAATAATCTGACATAATGTAACAATTCGTACCAATGACAACGATGAGGACTCCAGCGATTATCTGCAGGATCAGGGAGAAGGTGATGAGGGTCAGGACTGCAGCATAGTACCTGGAGAAAATCAATACATACATGTTTTGAATACAACTTGAATCCGTAGTAGTAGTAGTAGCAGTAGTAGTAGTAGTATACAAGTTGGAAATCTAGAGTTGTTTCATTCACGCAAATTTACTCCATTCACCTTCACTAGAATCATTTGGATAATTTGAGATTAAAAAAAAAAAAATTGCTCTTAACTTTAAAATGATTCTATAAAGCACTTTGAATTACTTTGTGTTTGAATTGTGCTCTACAAATAAACTTCTAATAAACTTTTGTAATGTAAACCTGTAAGACTGTGTTGTATTGTACTTTATTGTATTGTGTATTACTAATATTTTGTGTTTTTGGACAATCACAAAAATGAGTTGGCACATTTCAAGGAGCATTCCAATAAAATAAATACATTTTTTTAATGTAACATGGCTTGAAGTGCACATGAGTCAAATTTGCGTAATATAGAACTTTTAATGAAATTATCTTATTTGAATACACTACAAGAACTAAAAAACAGACTAATTAATTACTGAATTAATAAACTTCTATCATGATTTGAGTCATATTGCTGCTACTACAACTACTGCTATTACTGCTACTACAAAAAACATTCTGTGTGTGTTTTTGCTCAGAGGTATTGCATTGTATATGGTACTGTACTGCGTGTAGTACTGTACTATTATAAATACTAGTATCATAGCTACTTAAGAAAAGGTACTACTACTACTACTACTACTACTACTACTACTACTACTACCTCAACTACCGCTACTACAAGGACCATTCTGGGTGTGTTGTTACCAATAGATGTACAGTACTGCATGTGGTACTGCACTACTTTAAATACTAGTACCACAGCTACTTAAGAAAAGCCACTACTACTACTACTCTTCTGCCTATTTACCCGTTACTGTTACAGGTCAGATCTGTGGAGAGGCGACCCCGCTCACAGTCAAAATAAATGCTTTTCCAAGTATTTTTTGAGCTATAATGTCACACTGTGGAATATTCCAGCTTGACATATCTATAGAAACAAGCAGGTGACGGACGCCCAACCAAAAAGTGACACAGTGCACCTTACACTTGGCTAGATGTTGCCTTTTTGCAGCTGCGTCTGACCTGTATCCAGCTCCCTGCTCGATCACAGTCTTCATGTGAGTGATGTTGGCCAGAAACAGAGCGATGTCCAGCATGCCCTCTGCAGCGCTCTTCTTTGTGGCGTACTGGTTCATGTTCAGAGTGAACGGAGGAGCGCCCTGGAACAAAAACACATCGGATTTATTATATATACACCAATATTTGTACTTTAAAGGTGCAAAACTGTGTAACTTGGACTTGGGCTTTTCTCCATGGATGGTTATTGCTTTTGTCTGGAATGTTTCATACTATGGTATTACTACTACTACTACTACTA
>JACN01113468.1:0-26134 GCA_000787155.1 Scartelaos histophorus | reverse complement strand
ATAACTTGAAATAATGTGCTGTAACTTCTGAACGCTTGGATCGGTCCCATTGAAGTGAGTCATTCCAAACCACAGCCGCGCTATATCATATGATATGTGCTATATTTAAGATGCACTCATCTAGGGCAAGTCTGATTTAAAAGGATATACTGTGCAACTTAAAATGTTATTAAAGTCCAGCTTCCTATAGGAGAACAAATACCTGTATTAATGAATTCCTAATAATCAAAGTCCATAAATAAATAAACAAATTGAATTGAGGTTTGCTTTGTTATTGATAGATCTTTTAGCATTTTTAAAAAAAATTCAAGTCAAAATAGACATATGTTCAACAATATATTATTATTTATGTAGTAATTTGGATGATATATCACTCACCTGTATATACATTTGATATAGACAAAATATTCAAAAAGTCCAACAAAATACTACAACTTTCACCACAAAAGTACAGTCGATGTTTGCATGTGCAGTTTTCCCGCCTCTTGCAGATGAGGGGGTCAGAGGTCAGGGGATCGGGGGTCAGGGGTGAGCGCCGGGGTAACGGGAGCTGGACTCTTCTGTGAATGAAACTGTAGAGTCGTGGACAGAGCAGGAGAAGCCCACAAAACGCCCTCTTCTCAGAACACACAAACCTGAGCACGGACAAAACTAGGTCATGTTTCTGTCACTATTTGTATGTCTGACTCTACAGTTTTAAAATACTTCCTTAACTTGTTAATTTAGTGAGATGGAGGCAGGTAAATGTCTATAACAGCTAAGACTGGTATGTGTAATACTGCAAATTGAGTTCTAGACATTTATCAGTCTGGAATGTTTCTCTGAAGAGCGTGAGTTTACATCAAAATCAATTTTTTTTTCCAGAGCTCAGCGTCTCTCCAGGAGTGTTTACGTCTGCTGGAGACCTTCCCCCTCACACCGGAGCAGCAGGTACGTCTAAAGTCCTACACCAAAACAACGAGCAATGTGTTTAAACCTCTGGGCTGCTGCTAACAGAACTATACGTACATGTTTCATAGGAGCTGGTGTGTAACTCAGGGGCCCACAGCACTGCCCCGCCCCCTCCTCCTGCTGCTGACGGCACTGCATACATGGAACAGCAATGGCAGGACCTCCTGGAACTCCTGGAGCCTCAGGTAACGCACGTCAGCATACGTATAGTTGCCTCATAATGCTAGAAATGATCCCATGGCTAAAAGAACAAAGTGTCCAATCTGACAGTATCACTATCAATATTATTTTAATATGTAGAAGCTTTAATTTGATAGACAAAGGTGCATATAGAATAAATCTATAAGACAAGACAAAAGTGACAAGCTGCTTCTCTCTTTTAGAATGCTGATGTCGACATGGTGGGCCTCCTGGAGCAGACGTCTCAGCTGACCCCAGCAGCACAAGGGGGCCCCCTAATGGACGGCTACCTGCAGCACGGTGAGCTGCACGTTCCATATGGACTGTAGTGACATTTTAACTTTTGACAATAGCATGGCCATTTTCTACATGATTCACTCCACACTCAGCGGTGGTAAAATACTATTGTAGCCATAGCTGCCCTGGGACAGACTGAGGGAAGTGAACCTGAGAGTCTGAGCATTTAGCCCCTCCAACTACCTCCAACGCTCACACCTAATATCCCCAGTGGTCTCCTGTTTAGCTTCCGACATCTGACCAGATCAGACATATTTTAAAAACACTTTCAAATCTAATGTCAGCTTTAAAATGTGACCGGCCCTACTGGACATTAGGTACCTCCTGTTTAGCCTCCGAGAACCTGAACACATCTTCTATCTTCAGGCGCAGCAGGTTCGAACCAAGAGCTGCTCCCTCTGCTGCCCAGTGACCAGCTGGATGTCCCCACTCCCGCTCACCTGCCCTCCCCCCTCTCCTCGGCTCTCCTCCCAGCGCACGCTCCCTCCCTCCTCCTGGGTGAGGAGGACCTGGATGGAGACCTGGATGGGGAGCTGGAGGAGCTCCTGGGGGATGCTCAGATGTTGGAGGAGATGAGTCTTCTGGACCTGGCTCTGGAGGAAGGCTTCGGGGACGAGCTGAATCAGAGACTGGAGGAGCACGGGTACTTGGACCCAGAGCTCACCCAACGCACCAGCCAGCTCAGCCTCATCAGCAGGGACAGGAGCAGAGACATGGAGGAGGACATCCACACCATCCAGCCAGGTATACCAACTAACATGGGAGTGTAATCTGCTTTTGGGGGATGTTTACATGTATAAATGTATTACATGACCCCTGACCCCTCATCCCTGTGACCCTCATCATCCCTGTGACCCTGACCCCTCATCCCTGTGACCCGTGGGACTACGGATGGAAATTAGCTGTATAGCTACAATCCGGCGTGTTTACATTCGTGCTGGTCATGTATGTTCATTAACATGCAGTGTCCCAATCAAAATAAATAAATAAAATAAATAAACATAACATGGATCCTGATTTGCCACATCGACGTGAATCAGCTTCTTTTCTTCCTGCTGGAAATTGTAGCACTGATTGGCCCCCGTCTCAGTCAAAGTGAATATGTCCCCACAAGTTTAACGCTCAAAAATCTAGGAAAAAATATGTATTCTTACTGTGACTGGTCTCGCCTCTCCACAGATCTGACCTGTAACTTGAAATGAATGAATGTAGAATAGAGTCCTAAAATGCCATAATGTATCCATGGAAACGGGCAGATAAACAGAAGTCTTCCATAGCTGCTTTAGCTGTTTTGTTCTTTTTACTCGGGTGGTCAGGAAGGATCGAGGTGAAGAAGAAAATATGTTAATTATGAACCAAGGTTATAATTTTATCACAGCTCTAACCAGCACATACTACTGTGACCTTGAGCAAGGCATTTCACTAACCCAGCCAATTCAATCCAATGTGATAAAAAACTTGATAAAAAATTGATACAAAAAGGAAATGGTAATTTAAACTTTAAGGTTCACTGGAAAAAATCCAGCTGCTTGTCTCCATAGATGTTCTGGCTTTGCTCAGTGTTCCACATAATGGCACTGAACATTTCAAACTCTATTCACACATCTGTGGAGTCGACCTCTAGAGGCAAGCACGTGACATTACATTGTGCACCTCTGACAATTTGAATCAAATCAAAAAAGTTGAGTGCACCTGAGGCGTCACTGAATAATGTAAGGTCAAGAGCTCTGAGTGGTATATTTTGGATCAACTTTTAACGTTTGCTTTGTTGTGCAGATGCTGAAGAGGAGCTGGACTCGGACTCGGGTCTGTCTTTGGACTCCAGCCACAGTCCTGCGTCTCCCAGCCACTCTGAGGCCTCCTCGTACTGCTCCTCCTCCTCCTCCTCTTCATCTACCAGCAGACCTCCTCCTATGGAGCTGCAGGTCACCATTAAAGAGGAACCGCTGGACGAGGAGGAGCTGGGGGCCGTGGGCGGACACTACCACGCCCACCATGGCTCCAAACATGTCTTTTCTTCTCCCTTCCACCCTGACCAGAAGCTTTTTGAAGGTTTCCCCTGGGTGGAGCAGATCAGCCACGACCACACCTACAACCAACCTTCACAACTGCCCACGAAGATCTCCTCTAAGAATCTCAAATCTTCACCCAAGCATGAAAAACCATACCACCTCCCCAAACACCTCTGGAGCCGAGACGAGAGACGAGCCAGGGCCCTTAAGATCCCCTTCTCCAATGATCTCATCATCAATCTCCCTGTGGAAGAGTTCAACGACCTTCTCGTCAACTATGATCTCAATGATGACCAGCTAAACCTGGTCCGAGACATACGGCGACGCGGCAAGAACAAGATTGCAGCTCAGAATTGCAGAAAACGTAAAATGGACACTCTTCAGGGATTGGAGAAAGATGTGACGATGCTGAGAAGACGTAAAGCGCGTCTTTTGAAGAACAAGCAAGAAGCGTTGAGGACTCTCCAGGAACTAAAGCAGCGTCTGACCAGCCTGTACCAAGATGTGTTCTCCAGTCTGAGGGATGGAGAAGGTCGGCCTCTGAATGTCCACGAATATATGTTGAGTTTTGAGAGTGATGGGAGTGTAGATGTGGTGTCCAGGAGGCAAGGAAGCAAAGAAAAGAGCAGGCGAAAGCAGAAGGGCAAGAAGTGAGGAGCAAAAGATGGATCAAGAGGTTGGGAAATCTTAGAAAACAAATTTAGCTCTAAAATGGGTCTAAAAAAAACTGGGTTGGTGAAATTATAGCACACCCAAAAAGACAGGAGTCAAAAGACCAGAAGAAATCAGGAACAGAGTCATACATTTGTGGAGATGTTGTAAATCCGAGCTCCTCAAAGTATGGAGTGATGATTCTCTAGGGTGGTAAGAACCAGGAGAGGCCTGGCTCACCCAAAGGTGTTGGCCCTGTCTCACAATGCCAAAGATAATGTGCCCAAGGATCTTTCAATTCAAGGGTGTGTACCAGGAGTGGAGTAACTGTAATTGTGGAACTTGCTCAAAAATGTCTCACAAAGTCACAGTAAAAAACAAAAAAAAAATGCTGACTTTAAATGTCATTGTTTTCACTTAAATATTGTTTATTATTGTAATTAAAAAATATACATTTTAATTAGCTTGACATAAAACAATCAAATTGTGCCTTTAGATAAATAGTTTGGAAAAAGATGACATTGTTTATTTAAAATTCCTTTTTACATTATTGTTCACTTTAAAAATGAAGTGTTCATGACTCACTGAGGAGTCAGACTGTTTAGTTTTAATATTTTTAGTCTAAATTATGACATTTTTTATTGAAGCTGTTTTAACTGATATAGAAGTGTGTTGGTTGTTTTTTTTGTTGAATTTTGTATCTCAAAATCCCATGTACAGACTGTGGTAGGACACAAACATATGAAGAAGCTGTATTGGATGTGACTGGAAGAATAGATTTAACTGGCAATATGTAGTTTCAATTATTACCAAACGAATCCTGTTGTTGTATTTATGATTTAATTTAGTTTCAAAGATACACAGCAGTGGTGAGTCTAAATCTGGACTACATCAGGCAGAAATGAGGACAAAACCAGGTCTAAAAGTGGATTTAACCAAAACGAAAGGTATTAATGATTAACCCTAAGTAGGACAAATGTGCTTAGATGTGTCTCCAAATAAAACAGATACTCAACCTGCAGAGAGCTGTACCACCATTTGAGAATAGAAAATGCACTATTGGCTTTTTCACATGTTTCTGTCCACTCCACGGTTTGTACAGTTGTTCTACCTCGGAGACTTTGACGCACTTTAAGCTGGACATGGCTGGGCTGGACCAAGTCAGCAGTTTTTAATCAATCTGTAGGCTACTTGATGTTTTTATGCATGGAGATTTTTTTTCTTTTGGTTTTCTTAATTTGAAAATGAATAAAAGAAATGGGTTCTTCTTGTCAAATGAATGTATTGATTCAAATTGAATTTTTGGTTTGCTTTAACTGTTGGTGTAAGCGGTAGCCTGAATTATGAGCAGAGTGAATTCCACGTGTTCTGAAAGTGTTCTGGATCTCATGTATGCCCCTGGATGGGTTTGTTTAAATAAACCAGTTTTTATGTTAACAGTTGTCTTTGTAAAAATATCTTCTAATCAAGGCATTTGGGTTTAATGAACTTCATGAATATTAATATAAAAACAATTACAACTAATAATACATAATTCCATGGAAGTTTGATTGTACTACTTTAGCCAAAGGCACATTTCCATGGAAACTGGCAAGAGGAGGT
Organism: Scartelaos histophorus; assembly: GCA_000787155.1. Lineage (NCBI taxonomy): Eukaryota > Metazoa > Chordata > Actinopteri > Gobiiformes > Gobiidae > Scartelaos > Scartelaos histophorus. Next base: position 20,441 of record JACN01113468.1, on the reverse strand, counting down.
CCTCATCCAAGCCAAGAAACAAACGTGGAAATACACATTTAAGCTTCTATGTTGTGTAAAACTGAGAATGTTGTTGCCTCCTCAAAGTATACTTGTAATTGTTTTATTTTCCTCACACGTTTGAGTAATCTTTTAGACATGAAGCTTTACTACAGAAAATGCTCTGATCCACCTTGTGTTACAATCAAGTGGTAGTTTTCAAGTTAACACCTTTTTTGTTCAGTAAAGACAGTCAAATCCAGCACAAATTATTCAAATGATTCTAGTGAAGGAGTAGTTTAAAAACAGTGCAGCACTTGTATGACATCACAAGGTGAAACTAGTGTTTCTGTTTTGAGACCCGAGTCCTCATTCTGCAGAGATTGTGTATTAAACAGGTTGTTTGTGATGAGGAACCATAAAACAGATCAGAATACAGCCTAAAAGGACAGTTTATCAGTGTAATAAACGCAACATTTAGTTCATTTTAGAGCCAAAAAGCTACACACTGTGGCTACTACTACACATTTCTTTTAGTGAAGCATTATGCCATTTCTACAGGAGAATAATAAACCTAATATAGTAAAAATGTTCGAATAGTTGAAACTGTCGTTCAAATTCTTCATGCAGCTGAGAAAGGCAAAGCACACAAGCTTACGAAAACAAAAAATACTTTATTGTAGAATCAACTTTATGAGACAGTAGCTAAATGAACCAAAGAACATGCAACGGGACGGCACGGACTAAACTACATACAATATTGGAGAGCAGATAAAAAAGTGAACTAAGCTACAATACAGCACTGAAAAAGATAAGCGCCAAATATAACAGACGTAAAACACTGTAGAAAGTTCTAAAATACTAAAGAAAACGCCACTTGATGACTTCCGGGGTGACTGTCCGCCATTTTGTCCTTTGAAAAATCCATTGGGTAGAGCCGTGGAGGTGCGTCTGGTTCGTCGTCATGCAACACAAAAACACTGAAAGAAAACGGGGCAACATTCAAAAACCACATTGGCGAATAGCAAAAATACACTTCTGGATGAACCTTTGCGAACATGGAACATTCTAAGAGCGAGCGACAAGCGAGGGAGAAACGCGGAGGTCTTTGAACGTTGCCCACGTGTAGCAGACGAAAATACAGCGGAAATTACAAACCGATGGGCGAACATTAAAGGAGACCCATTACCATCGCTTTGAATGCTCAATATTTTAGATTTTTAGGTTACAAATGTCTTGAAAATACTGTTTATGATGAGGAAATCTTGTAGATTATTATAAGTTTGAGTTTCTTTTTAAATAAGTCACTTCCCTTCAGAGCACCATCACAACACAATCAGCGAGCGTACGCAACTAGAGCACATCGAGTCAGATTTGTGAAGCTGTAGTGAATTCGTTTAGCATCAAGCACTTGTCTACTTCAGAAAATCGTACTGCAAACTGCCAGAAGAGATCGCCGAATTACCCAAACATGCAGGAATGATGAGAAAACTTTATAAAAAGGCAGAAAAAGCTCTAAGTTTTGCGCAATATCCTCTTTAAAATCTAATAAAATGTCAGCAAAAGTTGGTAGGTCTCCTTTAATGCTGAATTCGTATTTATAACGACGAATCTTCACATTTTAACCGTTTACGTCCCACTCACAGCTCTTGCGTTTGAATGGAGCGCAGTATATGAATACATTTCTAATCATTTCTAACAGGCTGAGTGAAGGAGGGAGATGGGCAGGTGTACGTTAAAAAGTTAAAATGAGCTCCCCCTTCACTCGCTGCAGTTCCATGACGCTTAAATCCGTTCACAAACCCGTTCCATGGTAGAAAACAGTAGCCAATGCCAGTCTTTTACATTCAAAATTCGATCCAAATTGAAGTGGACTTTGTTGCACTCAAAACAGCTCGGGTTAAAATACTATATGCTTTAAAACAAAATGAAAAGTGTCAATTTTGTCTCGTGTTGGGCGGTTGGACAGATCCTTGCGTAGGTTTTTTTTTTTTTTTTTAGAAGGTTTCGGTGGCACATGAGGGGTGGAGTAATGTCACTTGAGTCCGTTCATGTGCTGATTGACCAAACACTAAAGACAGAAGCCCACACTGTCCACACCAAGTCTGTCCAGCTTTAGGGTGGTCGATGAATGTGGTGAGGGAGCCCCAGAGGAGATGGAGGGTCACACTTGAACAGTGGTTAATCTGGACACTATGGGCGCTGTCTTTTGCTGACCTATGCCAAGAGAGGCCGCTCAGTCCTTCTTCTCCTCCTCCTTCTTCTCCTCCTCCTCGCTGGGGTACGAGTGCCAGGTGAGGCGCTCCTCGTAGAAGGAGATCACCACCTGTGGACACTTGACGTTGGCCTCCTTCGCCGGCACCAGGTCGGCCTCGTCAGAGTTTTTCCTGCACAGGAGAGAAACAGAGTGAGCTGAGCCTTCAGTCATTTCAGCAGAATGTTGCTCCTCCTCAAAAACAGACCTGGAGTAGTGTTTTGTTTCATTCACATGTTTGAGTATGCAGGGTTCATGTTAAACATGAAGACAAACATGATTTAGCCTTTGTTTTTATTGAACTGTATTTCCTTTAAACTAAAATAAGACACATCTGATCCAAATGTGTCATGGAGCTATTATTTATGTGTCAGGTGACGACAGAACAGCTTTATATGAATAAAATATCAAACATTCAGAGACTTTCTCGGATACGACCATCAGTCTTATTATTTTATTTTATATGTCCAAATCCAGTACATAACTGTGCCATTATCAGATATGAGTATGAGATCAGTGCAGCTCTGCTCACACCTGTGGCTCTCAGGTATCACACAACTGCTAAGCTGTATGTTTGCTCTGTAACTCTGTGATATTACAAACTGCATTGTGTGGTGATAGAGTTGTATGGTGTCTGAAGTCCAGACGAGTCTTTAGTGCACATGTTAACCCGTGTACTCACCACTTCATGAGGAACATGAGCTCTCCACTGGAGTCTGTGGCCCCGATGATTCTCTCAGGCTGGAGACCTCGACCGAACCCCCGCGCCTTCTCTCCCTGCACCACACACACACACACAACACATCATAACACTACACTACAGACACCGCACACAACACATCACAACACTGGAGGGCATCAATGGAGAATTATGAAACAATAGTGGAGATGAAGAATGAGGAGATCTGGGGACACTAGCACAAACACAGAATGGAGGAGAAAGATCTGGATTTGATCATGATTCATGTAGATTTAGTATGTGTGATACTAACTGTGATTGGCTAAACTCACCTGTCACTCACTGAACACTGCTGAGGCTGACCAATAGGAAATGTGGGTGGGGAAATTGTCTGTGTTTGAACCTAAAGTTGCATTAAGAAGAACGAGCCTCATTCATGTAACACTCTTGCAAAAAAATGTGTACTTAAGACTGTCTTACAAATATTTTTGGCATTCACAAAACTTTTTCTTGACTGAAAATATTTTTCTGGAAGAACAAATACAATAGTCAGAGCACTCAAGCTCTGATAATGCAACAAAAATGTTAAATTTCTCCATAATTGCAAGTTATACATTTTCTTAAATTAATTCCTAAAAATCATTAGTAGTACCTCATCACCCACATGAGTCAGAATTGGCCATATTTGGAAGTTCAGAGGGCGTTTCGAACAGAATACATATTCATTTTCTATGTAAATGAGTGGAGGTGATGGAGCTGACTTGAGAAGGAACTTGCCTCAGGTTCACAAAGGGCTCTTACACACACACAGTTTTCTCAGCATTTTCTTAATGTGAAAGTTGCAAATTTTGTTTTAGAAAAGATTCATGGATGAGGCCCAGTGAGTGTATTGTATTCTGCTCACCACATCACCCAGCTCATAAAGACATGACAGATAAGCAATGGAAATGAGCTGTAAAGCAGAGAACACTCACCTCCTCCTTCTTCTTCTTGCCGGCCTTCTCATCAGCGTCTCCAGAGCTGGCTGCAGACTTCCTCTTGCCGTCCTTCTTCTTCTCCTCCTTCTCCTTGTGGTGCTTCTCCATGTACTCTGCGATCAGGTCGGGACAGTCCAGGTTGTCCTGGGGCTCCCACGTGTTGTCCTCACTGTGGAGACACAAATTCAAGAGTCAAACGAATGAGGATCACACAGTTGTCTAATGCACAACTCCATAACTTTAAAGTGCATACTCCTAGTTTACAGTTTCCCCTGATTTGATTTGAATGTCTTCTTGATTGTAACGGCCTTTATTATGCGGTTATAAACAGTTTATTATGCAGAGTGTTGTAAATGGAGTAGGGACTGAAATTTGGTGTCACATTTATAATGCCCTAAATAAATGCGATTAATGATAGTACCAGGATTGGTATTCGAGTTGGAGCCAGATCAAAATGTTTATGGATATGAATAATTAGAATTTGAATATTATAAGTTATATATTTTAGCAGGGGTGTCAAACTCATTTTGGCCCAAGGGCCATATCCAACACACTTTGATCTCAAAGGGGCCTCGTGGTATATACACCCCAAAAATAGCACTAAGTCCAAATACTTGTAGAAATGAAAATCTACTTAATAGATTTTGATTAACCAGTTAATTATAACTTCATGACTTTTAGAGCAATTTGCTCCAGATTTTCCATAAAGATTCATTGTGTTGTTTTTATTAGTTAGACTAATAAAAAGTGTATTTTGTTTTGTAGGAACATGGCAGATTATGTTACTGTGTCATGAGAGACAGTTAAAGGATTCAAGACAATGACATAAAATGCTGCTCAAGGCTAAAGGTGAATCTGCAGGTGAATCTACAGGCTGAACACAGGCACGCGGTCACACCGACAGCTGTTCACTTACATGAACAGGTGACAGTGAGTTCCACGCTACCCCCTGTACTTTGACCTGGGGCTGCGTTGTGTTCTCAATTATTGGTTCTGCCACTCTTTATTTAGGCAACGTTATTTAACCAAACAATGGTGGTTGACAAATTAAACTTTTGAGGCCCCCGGGCCGCATGTTTGACACCCCTGTATTATAGGCTCTTTTCAATGAATAGGTTCCAAATTTAAAAGGTGCATTGTGAAACTTTTCTGGTGGAAGATCCAACAAACGCTCTTGGAAATTTTATTACTGAGCCTAATATGGATTTTTTGCAGCTGATGTGATACAGATCAAAGGGGAGTTTGAGGTGTGGATATAAAAGCCGATATAGTTAGTCATGTAAAAGAAATTATCACTGTAAATGTTCAGTTGATTAGAAAAGTTAGGTCTGGCTCTACTGGACTTGTAATTGGGTTTGCTTAGGCTGCATTTATTGTTACTGTGGCTCTTTGCAGTCATATTTAAAGACAACAGGTTGACCCAATGGCATTCTTACATGACATTCTAGCCAGTAAACAAAGTAAACTATCACCATGAGTCTTTAGCAGTAAATCCAAGTCTGTGTCCTTTTAACTTAAGAAGAATGGCTCTTTGCAGTCATATTTAAAGACAACAGGTTGACCCAATGGCATTCTTACATGACATTCTAGCCAGTAAACAAAGTAAACTATCACCATGAGTCTTTAGCAGTAAATCCAAGTCTGTGTCCTTTTAACTTAAGAAGAATAGAATCCAGCATGTTGACAGCAGCTGAGCCTCGTCCATCTATAGGGACAGTCCTCTCTTCTCCACACCTGCACTTTAGTAAAAACAAGCAGTACTTCTGTTGCTGTGCTGAAGTTCCCTTTTATTTATAGAATATCTCCGATCAGACACTAGAGCATTTAAAGCCAGCACCTCAGGGTTGCACACGGTGTAAACAAGCACACGAGTGCCGTGACTCTGGGGTGTGTTCAGGGGCGGCGGTGCAGTACGGCGTTACAGACACAGACAAATGACTCCACAGATAAATACAGATAAATTAGGGCATTTATCGGTCTGTAAATTGGGTTAAATGGACACGATATAGAGAGTCTTGGCTTAATAATGTGCTATAACCTCACGATGTAAACCCAGAGCGTCAAGATTTGGCCGATTTGTCTCCAAGTGTACATATCGCACAACTATTCTATCGGTTGGGCCCTTGTTATTACCTTGTCATGTTTCACAGTGTGGCTTTAAACCTTTCTATCATCATGGAGACCAAGCCAGACCAAGTTAAAGGTCAGATCTGTGGAGAGGCGACCCCGCTCACAGTCAGAATGCCTGTTTTTTGGGGTATTTTTGAGCTATAAAACCACTTGTAATAGAATAAATATAAAGTAGAGTTGTTTAATGTCACACTGTGGAACATTCCAGACAGAGCAGTGACAACTCCATAGAAACAACTATTACAGTAATGTACTTTGTTGTATCTGAAAACAACAATGCTCTAGCAGAGAACTTTTTGCTTTTTTCAGCATTCTGGAGACAAAATGGAGATTGTTTTTGTTGGTGATTTTTACAACTTCATAAAATGTTCCAGGATTGATTATTGCGTACCCTTTTAATCACGACATTATTGTTTATTTTCCCATCCCTAAAGTGGAGATCATTTGACTCAAAGACCTAACCTCAAGAGTGACAAAACACAACACTAAAAGGGTAGAGACTGATAGGAACGTTGCTGTGTCATAGTGCAATATCAGTGTTAGATCATTCGGGGTTCAGGGTCCTATATTACACAAAATTGACAATTGTGAGCTTTTAGCCATTTTAGAATGTTGTTGCCTCCTCAAAAACTGACCAGTTGTGTTTTGTTTCATTCACATTTAATTTTATTAGTCTGTCTACATCGCTAAACTCAAAATGCTCTCAAAATCCATCCTGTGATGTCACCAAGTAGTAGTTTTCAAGTTAACCTCTACCTTTACACCTTTTCTTACCCTAAATCTGAAGGCTTTGTGTGTTAAACACGTGTGAATGTTTGTGATCTACATTAGACCACAGACCAGAACATAGTGTTAGTGTGGCAGGTTGAGGCCCTTAAAGAACACACTGTCCTGTTACTCACTCAGAGAAGCCCTTCCACTTGAGCAGGAACTCGACTCGGCCCTTGTGCACGCGGCGGTCCAGCACCTTCTCTACCACGTACTCCTCCTCTTCCTCCTCAGCGCCCTCTGCTGGAGGAGCCTCTGCCGCCGCCTCTGGGACTGCGGGGGCTGCGGGGGTCTCCTCCTCCTCCGGCTTCTTTGTCTTCTTCCCGGCCACGGCTGCCATGCTCGCGTCGACACGGACTGCTGCACGACAACAGCACGGGTCAGTTTACAAAGCACTGATATTAGGATTGTTACAGTGTTCTGCTGGTGAACTAAAACTCCTGATCCTTTATAGATCCACTTGTATTGATCAATCACAATGCATTAGCTCCTTTTAAAAATGATTCAATTTCTCCGTCTAGAGTCCTGCAGTCTGCTCCAAACCACAGCCTTTTACTGACACGACTGGCTGTAGACCTCTGCATTAAATCACAACTATTGTGCAAAGCCGACTTTTCAAAGCTTTTAACCATGTTACTGTTGTTTTCTTCTCATTTACCATTCGTGCACGTTGGAGCCATCTTTAAATTTGTTATTTTCACAATGCTACACTGCCGATTACCTGTTTTCACGCCACCAGTAAATGAACACTGCTCTGTACTTGCTCCATCCTCCAGTTTTATTTTCTTAATGGGTAATACGCTTAGGAATCGAGAGTCACTTTGTTGTGATGACGTTACGGTGAACGCAGAGATCAGCTGACTTGTTTCTTTTAGCAAGTCGTTTTTGTTGAATGAATTTATAACAAAGATCCACAGGTGTATTATTATTATTATTATAGATTCTAAGTCTACAGCAGGCACAAGCACAATATGTGTTCTTCACAAAGACTAAAGTGGTGTTAAACACCAGTGAGCGCCTCCTAAAAGACCTGGGTCCTGTTGCACATGGCAGACACATGACTGCACACGCCCACACTGTTACATAAGACGCTTCTGTCCAAAACCAACACAAGACTGACTGCATCCTGAGAGCTGGACTACCAAGCAGAGCCAGTACACTGGCATACAAAACATCAGCGCCAAATATCAGTCTGTGTCTCTACCTAAAAATATGAGTTTATATTCCAGATAAAGACATTTTGTTGGGTTCATTTGTAAACCTCACTACAACATAACAGAACAGGTATTGGGAAATATGGAAAAATCACTTCTAGGGTGACCAGACTGGCATTAGCAAAAAGAAGGACAACTGGTTTGCAGGTGAGAAAAAAAGTTACAATTTTGTACCCAGGGATTTCTGTCCCTGTTTGAATTTTCCATTGTCAAGTGGTGCACCAGAGGCTCTGAGCAAACTGAGTGTAATTTGCTGCATTCAAGCACATTAATAATATAAGCCTTTATATTTTCCCAACAGTGTCTAGACCGTGTGGTGTTTCCCCGTCCCCTGCTCCAGTGCACTCACACTGTGCTTCAGTGTGAGCTTCACAACAGCACACACACACACACACACACACACACACTACAGGCTTCAGCCAACATCAGGACATTCTGTTTTCTCTCATATGAGTGGACACTGCACAGATGGACATATTAATAATCACAAGGGTCACAGTTACATGTGTCTGAGTTCACTCCACTGAAACTTTTTCAGCTGGGATTTATGAATTGAACCTCCACTAATATTGAGTATTTTTTCTCAAATAAAAGTGGAGTAGTTTGAGACATAAAGCACTGCTTTATACAGTGAAAGCCTTCACAATAGCCTTAATTCTTTCACAATATGCATAGTCATTTTGGGTGGATTTTCTGATCTTTAGAGCAGTGTGTTCAGCGCCCCCTGGCTGTGTCGGCCGTGAACATAGGAGGGAGGACAAGCTGCAAGAGAAAAGCTGCTGCTCGTATCAGAGGAGCAAAGACCATCTCCAAATAAGAAAAGCATCCCATACAAAGCTGTCCCCTTAAAATCACAGACATTTAAACAATTCCTCACTGACATTTTTTGCATCCCAACAGGAGGACTGGTCTCTATTTTAGCCTTAAACCTCCAGCAGAGGCCGATATTTTGTTTAGGCCAACCACTGTGTTAAGAACACACATAAGGCTTTGGTTGAGGACTGTAGCTCAACAGCTCTCTTTTCAAGTTTGTAGTCATTTAAAACTTGCAATTATGCAAAAATAATCAAATGCAATCCATACTGTAATCCATCCATACATACAATCCATCCATACATACAATCCAATATTGGCCATACTTTTTTCTGGGTTCCAAACTATCAGTATTGACGTCGGCTGTGAAAAAAACATTTATCAATCTGTAATAGTGACAACAGTAACAGGGATGAACAGTACTGCCTTGTCACACTGCATAGATCACTATACGGATTTGATTTGAATGGGTTTTGGGGCTCAGAAAAAAACCCCACTAATAACCTGTCATAAATGTGAAGTATAACATTTGGCTAAATGACAGTGGGACAGTGTATGTGATGAGTCAGGTGTTTGAGTTCAGTTGGTTGATTTACAGCTCTGAATTTTTAATCAGTGCAAATAAAAATGATGCCTTCTGAGGCTGACGGTTTTTCAGAATTAACTTTTAATATAAGCATCTATAGGGGAATCTGCCTTCAGACCTTCATATGTTGTGCTTTTGAAGATTTTGTTTACTTAATCTGGTTTAAAGAGTTCTAGATTATACCAGAATAGAGGAGAGTGGTCGGGCTGCTGCGGTTCAAGAATTTCCCTTGTGGTAACTTCACGTGCTTCACGGTGTTTGCGGTACGTGTGGTATATGGTACAGCACATATACACTGGAGATGTACATGAAAAATATCTATATATAGCAAAATGTGGTGTAATGTAGTTTTACAGACAAGTTATACAAGAATATATTAAGATCCTCGAGTGAGTAACATGTAAAGCTCATACACCCCCACAGAAGCGCCTGTATGTACTGGGAATCCAAGTGGATGTCCATAGTTAGGCAAGCAGGACTGCCAGTGACTATTCACCAAACTGTTTCCCAAACCCACAGTTAACCTGCATAACTGCGGGTTAACCAAAATTTCATATTTGCATGCGTTTCCTGCACAAAGAAGTCTTTATGCAATTATCATCATGAAAACAGCGAGAGACAAGAACAAGGTGCGTGGTGTCTTTTGTGCACAGACATTTGCTCAGAACCACATAAACATAAATTAGTTCGTAGTAGAATAGTAAAATTCTGTGGGGCATTTGCATGGAGCATCAGTAACATGCAAAATGTGGTTACTGAGGTCACCTGAACCCTCGTGTGGTGACTGATCATACCGCACTATTGCAATATTGTGATAACCGCAACAGCTTTATGGTCTGGTCCCTCCAGCAATCTTACAGGACTCTGTCCTCTCTTATCAAATACTAGAGAACCAGAAGTACAAATATTGGACAAACTATTGGAAATTAATGTTTTGACTCTTTGGCATATCCAAAATCAGCCTTAAATCTCCAGTACATACAGAGCACTTGTTTTGGTTGATTTGCTGCCTATAAAATATAAAAACAATGATTTATTTGAACACTTTACAACTGCGCTAAATGGGATACCCGCTCTCTTTTAAAGCTCTGTGATAAAAGACTGTGGGTGAGTTCGTACTAAATTTAAATTATATATTTTGAAGAAAATAATCAAAATCTGGCCTCTGGTGTGTGTGACCTCTGTAAAATTTTAGTCCATTGCCCTGTGTAAAGCGATCAGAATCCCACATAAAAACAGATAATGATCTAAAAAAAAAAAAAATCATACCCAGGGTCCTGCAGCCCCAATAAGATATTTGATTTCAATACATTTTAAGATGTGAAAAAATTCTCATGTAATTTTTCTGTCAGAGTAATAAAAATATGATATTAATGAACCAATACACACATTCCATGCAATAGATTATAGTACAACTACTGTACAGCTGGACTTTATATGTGAAGTGTTTTTGTTCAGTTGGTTCAGTGATTCACAGCTGAGCATTTTTATGCATTGAAAATAAGAATAGAGCTTTCTTAGGATATTTTATATTTTGTAATACAGCCAGTCTACTCTTAAAATAGACTGTAGGGAGGTTGCAGACTTTTTCTGTTTTAATGTTGATTTGATGATTCATTTTCTTTACGTCCTGAGCGTCTCTCCTGTGTCCGGTTGTTCTGCCTCGTCTCCAGCAGCAGCAGAGACAGACAGCAGCTCCTCCCACACTGGGCTCTCTCAGCTCTGAACACTAAAGCTGTTATAGTCAGACATGAAAACCGGTCAGGGGATGAAAAAGGTGAGAATTGTGTGCGACGCCGGGACAAGGGGGGGCTGCTCCCAAGTTATTTTTTCCGTTTTTGTTTTTTAACTGGGTGCACTGGGGCTTCTCTTTCAGGTTAGCACTAGTGTTGTAGTCAAGATCGCACTAATTGAGACCAAGACCTGTCCAAGACAAGAGCAAGGGCCATCAAGGCCATCTTTGTCATATTCTACGTTCTTTTGTATTTTACAGTTACTTGGGCACATATAGATCAAGGTTTATAAATCTATCTCCATTTTTATTTAATTTAATGTTAATTTTCGCATAAAATTTGCCAAGCAAGCTGTGCTGTACCTAAAACCCCACAGTTTGAGAACTCTATCTTTAAGAGAACTTCTACTGGCACTTTACAGAAAAGTGAAGAAAGTGAAAAGTGTGGGTAGGATTTTAAACCTGTTTTTTCACATTCCTAACTGGAGTTGCATTATTTTTGTGGTTTTACAGTGAGACAGAGTCTCTGTCACAATATGCGTTTGGTAAATATGCAAACACAGATTTATTTGGCATTTCAGCCCACATAAAGCAGTAGGTCTGCTCTGTGCTGTAGGCTTGTAGGCCTGTGCAGTAGGTTTGTAGGCCTGTGCAGTAGGCCTGTGCTGTAGGCTTGTAGGCCTGTGCAGTAGGCCTGTGCTGTAGGCTTGTGCAGTAGGCTTGTAGGCCTGTGCTGTAGGCCTGTGCTGTAGGCCTGTAGGCTTGTGGGCCTGTAGGCCTGTGCTGTAGGTTTGTAGACCTGTGCAGTAGGTCTGTGCTGTAGGCTTGTAGGCATGTGCAGTAGGCCTGTGCAGTAGGCCTGTAGGCTTGTAGGCCTGTGCTGTAGGTCTGTGCTGTAGGCCTGTAGGCTTGTGGGCCTGTGCTGTAGGTCTGTGCTGTAGGCCTGTAGGCTTGTGGGCCTGTGCTGTAGGTTTGTAGACCTGTGCTGTAGGTCTGTGCTGTAGGTTTGTAGACCTGTGCTGTAGGCCTGTAGGCTTGTGGGCCTGTAGGCTTGTGGGCCTGTGCTGTAGGCTTGTAGGCCTGTGTGGACACTGTAACATAAATCGATATTAGTTTTTGCTGTGTGCTCTCCTGATCAGCTCACACTGAGGATGGAGCCTGTGTGAGGTGTACGTGAGGAGAGAGCGTGAAAAGGTGAAGAGCATCACGCTGACGTGAGGCACAGGGACAGGTAGGATGTTTTAAAAAGTTGAACCTGCACTGTGATACACGGTGGTACACAAGTGGACGCACTGTTGTGGACAAGCCACATGCCGGGGGTGTGTGGTGATTCGCCGCTTTGACTAAAGCTGATGTAAAGCCAGAAGCAATTCTTAAGGATTTAAAAGTTAATATGTTTGTAATTTCTGGGTCCATCAACGTAAATTAAAAAGTAACTCAAAGATAAAATCCAACTCTGTCAGAATACTTAATCTGTAAATCCCCATGGAGCCGTTTTCTTGCTGCATCTGAGGAGGACGGTGCAATAACCATTTTCCTATCAGGCCAAAATAAATGAGAACACAGCACACAGAGGGGACACGAGCATAATCAACCAAACACATGCATCGAATCGCGATACTAGTATCAAATGATTAAATATTATATCGAATATCCTTGCATCCCCAGTGTGCACCAATGGGAGATGATTGGCAATATGCCAAATATAAATAAGTGATTAAACATCGCTCAAGCATGCACCAATCACTCCAAACTCAACCTCTGGAGAGGAAATGCTGAGGGGAAACAATTATAACAGGGTTACAAGTTCAGAACTGCCAATTTTGCAGAATAGGCCTGCTTTAAGAACCATAGTATTATTCAACTGTTAGTGAATATAAACACTATGCCCGATCTGTTTCACCTCACATGGGTCACAGGCTGTGGAAAAGTTTCTTTGCTCACTTAGACATCTGAACAAAACAATAATTAATCCTGAACGACTGCCCACTGCAGAGCCACAACACAGCACAAGAAATCCTCACTTCAAGCACAGTGGGAGATAAGGGCCTCTGTGTAACTTGAGTGGCCCCAGAGGGAGGGTCACTCCACGGGAAGTACCGCGGGACAGTAGGAAAGTACAGAGATGCCCGGTAGAGCCCTGCGGGAGCCGACACAAGACAGTGCGGGCCACAGTGCGGGACTTATTGCGGGGGCGGGGTGGATGGTAAACTGCAGTCCCGCAAACTAAATATGCCTGTAAAATATACGAATATACAAATGATTCACGCGTGCCTATGATACAGAATTTGGGCTGGGTATTTGATTGGTTTTGGGTCCTTTTTTCCAAGCCAATGAAAAGACCTTTCGTATAAAAAAGAAAGCGCTGGTCCCCATCTTGCGGAGTCTGCGGGAGGGAGCGGACCTCTAGTCCAGAGATGCCCCGGGACAGTGAGTGGGGGGTGGGTCAGAGCACGGCCCCCTCCCTCGAGATAAACATTACCGTGGAACAAAGTTTACTGCAACTTTTCGTCTGTGTGAGCGCAGTGCATTAGACTAGAGTCTGTGGGGCCTCTGCACAAACCACCGACACTGAATAATCGCCCCGTGCGTGACATAACGCGTCTCGAAACAGCGTGTCCTCAACACAAATGCACTTCATCACAATAGGCACAGATGAGAGCGCCGTGCAGAGGGCGACCCGCTGATCTCCCGGTGCATATGCTCACAGAACACACCCAGGGCCATACCGTGTCCCCACATCGCCCTATGAAGAGCTCCGTAAATGCTCCTGAGCACAGAACGCTGTGAATGAACCGCCCGCGCCTGCACCATGAGGGCAACATGGCTGGCGTGCTTCCCCTCCGCAGCTCAGGCTAACTAGCTCCAGCGGTGCTTACCTTCGCGCTAGGCCCAAACAAAAGCGTTCCACCACCGCGTCCACACAGGGCTAGAACAACGGTCTAGAGATCCGCCTGCAGCGCAAGGACAACCGGGAAAACAAAGGACACTTGGCGCCGACTTTGTCCCGAAAACGTGCCTCGGAGCCGGATTGCACAATGGCAAAGTGGGGCGTCGCTAACAACAAGCAGCAGCGCGGAGCCGAGGAGCCAGTTCTGCCCGCCAACCACCGCGGACGTGACGTCAGGGAGGAGCGGGCTGCGCGGGGCATTGTGGGAAATTGAGTCTTTAGATTAATTGGTTTTGATCATGATTTGATAGAGAAAACAAATTGCAATACGTAAATATTTATATTGAATTGAAACAAATATAAATACATGACAGTGGCATGATGTTTAGAGCGAGTGGTCCCCCAACCCGAAGGTTTCAAGATCAATTCCCACTTGGACCAAGTCCTGTCATTGTGTCCTTAGGCAAGACACTTCACCCTCATTGTTTAGTATGAAAGTGGGGTGTGATGAGTGTCGTGGCTACGATAGGCAGTATTCACACTTCCTGGAAGACATTTGGATACATGAGAATTATGACTTCCTTTGTAGTTCCCAACAATGGGCATATGATAAAACCGTGGATTCAGCCGCAGCGCACACTGCTTTTTTTTTTTTTTTTAAGTTTGACAAATTATAATGCACAAAAGAAAAGTCAATTTATAAAAGGAAAAAAGAAAGAATACGGTGACATCTAGATGAAGAAATCCAGGCAATTTTTTCAGTTTTCCTAGATTTTGTCAGAGTTACTACCCCAGATAGCAGAGCTCGCTGGAAGTCATCGTCCGCATGTTTCCATACGCTTTCTGCTTTTGTGACGTAAGCGTGAATAGAAGCTACAGTAACTGACCACCCACCACCCAGTATGGAGTGAAAAAATAATGACTAGTGACCATAGACTGTATAAAAAAGTGGACTAAGCGAGCGTGACGTCACCCATAGCGTTTAGCGGCGCTCAAATGAGGCTCCTGATGCTTCACGGTTACAGGAGCCAATCTGGAGCCAGGCTCTATGTTATGAATAGGATTTTTTGGACTAACAAAATAGCGGGGAAAAAAATCAGGATCATGTGTCGCGGGTTAATAAGAACAATTTAAGACCAAGATGAAGAGGCTCACAGCAGCAGTTACAGAGGGAAGAGCCACACGATCCTAATGTAAGTCAATGGGAGCCAGAGTCAGAAGGAGCCGGAAAAGCCTCCTGTTGGACTTCCTGTTTGGCACGCGGCGGCTAACGCGTTAGCTATGTCCATTCATATATACGGTCTATGCTAGTGATGGGCCAACGAGTCGCGTGTTGAGCTCAGCAAGTGACGTCTGCGTCGCTGTGTGTATCGCTTTAAGAAAAGTCACGTGACCAATACACCTCCTGTGCCTTGGTTTAAAACGAGGAGCGCGAGGTTCAAATCTGTCATTGTGTCTTTTCATCACCACAAAACCACTTAGAAACAGCAGATTCTGGGTGAACTCATTCTACTCCGTCCCAAGTGAAGCTCACTACAGATTTGCTGAAAAAATATATTCATTTTCGCAACCATTCACCTCATCATGTATCAGAACATATTTTCCAACTTTATTGTACAATGGGCTGTGATTTGCTTTAATGACATAAGATTGCATTACCCTAGTGGTCAGTTCTTTCATTTGCTGAATATCAGAGCATCTATGACAAATGCATCTGAATGAACGAGCCCAGCCCTGTGTCAGTGATTCTGCCGAGGTTATCAATTTCTACAATAAGTACAACAATAATAGTCATGACTAACAGTCAATGATATGTTTGAGAGCTTCACACACAGCCAGTCTCTGGAGTTCAGCCTTTGGAGGAGAGAATGTATACTTTTTGTGTTAAATGGTACAAATTAAAACACTTAATTATTTGTGAAGTTAACACTAAAAGCGATTTGTTTTTGAAAAGTCTAAATAAAGTCAAATTCAAAATCAAGATAAATCAAGAAGTCTTTGACTAAATGTGTGTAATAATCCTTTATCATACTGACCAAAATAAATACTATTTTGGCAGCATTTTGTCAACAGTCTCCTGTCTGCTATTATTTCACATGATGTAGTTACATTTGGTGATCAGGAGCCGTGGTAACAGTATTAACAAAAGTCAACATGTAGGATTGTGGCACACCTGTCACCTGTCTCCTCCTGCACATTCCACAGCCTGGACCTGAACCTGACCTTCACTTCTTTTAAAACGTCTATCTACGTGAGTTTAAAGGATTTCCCCACCCCCCAAATTTTACTTCAGGAACTAACGATGTGGGTAGGACTATGGAGGTCATTAGGCGGCTCAAGTTATGAGTTCAGCTTATAACCTTTACTGTACAGTGAAATGACCAGGCAGGATCTCTTGGTTCCATTCGGTTCATGTTACTCTTCAGTTTGTAGTCACTACACTCTGATAAGCTGCATGCTCCATTCACAAACTATGACCTGTTCACATTTATTCAGAACAGTTTAAAAAGTAGCTTAACTTTAAACCAGGGGTCACCAACCTTTTTGAAGCTGAGAGCTACTTCATGGGCACTGAGTCATACGAAGGGCGTCCAGTTTGAGACGATTTGATACAACAACACACTTGCTCAGTTTTCCTTTTACATACAAACATTATTAATAATGATTAAGACATCACGGCACGGTGGCTGAGTGGCAACACTCAGGCCTCACAGCAAGAAGGTTGCGGGTTCAATCCCTGGGTCACCTGGGCCTTTCTGTGTGGAGTTTGCATGTTTCCTCCCCGTGTCTGGATGTGTTTCCTCCGGGTACTCCGGTTTCCCCCCATCAACCAAAAACATGCAACACCCTATGAACAGTGTACAACAAGGGACCGGCAGGGAGTCCCTCCCTCCTGTGGGTCACCACCTGCAGAGGGGTTCATAGGATCTGGGTCTGGTGCATAGAGTTAATGGGCAGCGTGCTGCCCCCGCGACCCAGCCGGATTAAGCGGGAGAAAATGGATGGATGGATGGATTAAGACATTAGACACTGATCACGTTAATGATTTCTCACAATAATTATCACCAGTGAAAGCAAGGTGTATAAACACACAGGACAGACTCACAATCAGGACAACATCCCTCTGTCACAGAAAGAACACTCGTGTCGTGTCCTTTAGTCCGACAGAAGCGGAACTGCGCTTACAGTTTATGCAAATGAGCCATGCGGTTTTAAGTTGCGTTTCTGTAAAACAAACATGTGGCTCCATATTTTTTAAGATATTGTCATTTTAAAAACAAAATAAATGCAAGGGTGATTATAAAAAGAACTGCAACAGAATACAATTAAATTGTAGATATTGCTCACTAGTGAGTTGTGCTATTTTTAGAACCGGCCTGTGGGCACCACATGTGGTCCTTGGGGGCGACCTGGTGCCCGTGGGCACTGTGTTGGTGACCCCTGCTTTAAACACTGATTATATGTAAGTGTATGTATCATTATAACTCCCCACCTCTGACTAACGGAGACACTCTGTCAAATCTAACTTCCGTGTGGTCAGACACTTGTAGCAGACTGAGCACTTCTGCTCTGGATTCCCAGGTCCTTTAATTTCACTGTCATCTGAACAATCTCCACAAACAGGTTTGTTTTCCATGACTTGATTCATCCCTGAATCTTTGAACCCGGTTTAGGGTTCCTCCAGACCTCAAGAAACAGTGAAAAGAAAATTATGTTGGACATTCCAAAAATGTTCAACCTGATGGACTGTTGCCTGGGACTGTTGGCTGCTTTGTAGAGGGCGGCTCATCACGTAAACACTGTGTTTGTTCAGGTTGTTGAGAAGGTTTGCACTGTAGGGATCATTCACAAGCATGTGGATATTTGTCATCTTCTGCCAAGTTGGAGGCAAAAACCCTCCCCCCTCACTGAGGATATCAGCATTGAGTGACCCATCCTCTGATGCTCTAGCAAGGATATTATTTGATTTTCCATAAAACTAAAACTTCTCCAAAGTTCTCCCTTTTAAAATGAGCACTGTCAGTGCAAACGTCCCAATCTGCAAATATAATGTCCCTTTCAGGGTTTTCTCTGCAAGAGAAGTTGTCCTGCAAGCTTATCTCATCACAGCATCAGATATGTGATGGAATATCTGTGATGCCCAACATGGTCAGTGAGGCTTCATAATTTTGGAGCTTAATAACTTTTGATACAGACATTACAGCGTAAACGTCTGGACTGCGTTTTAGGAAACCCTCCGACCAGCAGAGTTCTGCTTCTCCTTTGCCTCAGAGAGTCCTTGGATTCCATCTGCCTTGGCGTACTGGAAGGCCAGCGCCTGGATGTCAGGGGGCCTTGTTCAGATAATGATACTGTGGTATTATTATCGTCAAGTGGTCTATATGATCCCCTCTTTATTAATTAGTTACACAAGATTTGTTCTGACGTAAAAAGGACAAGAGCAATGTGATATAGAACAACTTTATTTAATATTCTAAACATTTAAAATTCACTTTCATTTTGGGTGCATGAATAACTAAAGAATAAAGAGTAAAACACTAAAGAATATAAGAGCAAGAATTCAAGCATCAGTGACAATCTGTTAGACAAGGGACAATGCATTAATTTCAGAAAGGACATTACCAAGCCCCCCCAGTATACAATGAAAAAGAACATTTACCGGCGATTCAGAGGAGGCGCGCCCTACATGAGGCTTGTACACCTTGAATCCAGTTCCCACAAACACATTAGGGCAGGATTTTACTCAAACAGATATTGAGACAGCTCCACTACTAACGTGCCATGGACTACAAGAGCCGAAAAGCCCCGACACCTCTCCTACAGTGACCTATTCAAGCAATCAGTGACGCTCTGAGCCACGTGGTGTGACACAAAGGCAGGTGTATTCACGGGCACACTGAGGTAGGGAATTTACAATTTCACCCTGTTACAATATATTCACAAAGTCTTTTTCAGCTTCCGGAGGCAGAAGGGTCTTCCCCCATGCAGAGAGTATAGTTTGGGTGTCTTTCCAGAGTCTAACCTGAGATGGTACTGGTTTATTGCAGCTTCCATTATTTCCTCATTCCATTTGTTGTATTGTTTTCCTTTAATTTCTTTATGTTGCTCATCTTGATCTTGTCCATTTTGACTTTCTGTCTCTTCAGCCACCTAAGTTGTTCCTTATTCCATCACTTCTGTTATTTCTAATGGGCAATCACTGTTAACATAAGAAAGATCCACAGACATATAAAGGCACACATTTGGGTTTCATTTAATAAAACCCTTAAACCAGTAGACTCCTGCCTTCCCTTTTATCTCAGAGAATCATGGATGCCATGTGCCTTGGCACACTGGAAGGCCATAGTTCTAACAACAGCAGGTGTTAGATGAACTCCTTGTACTGACAGTGGTATCGGTGAGCTCAAAAATATCTTTTTCAGCTTCAGGAGGCAATAAGGCCTTCCTCCAGCAGCGTGGTGGAATCCTCTGACTCCTCCTTTCAATCGCTGTTGCAAAGTTGATCAAGGGACTTTTCATGTTCTTGTTCTTATTCCAGACTCTAACTCTTGGTGGGACTGTTTTTTGCAGCCTCCATTTCATCTTCACTTCAATTACTGAATTGTTTCCTTGCTTTATATTGATGAGCTTGTCCATTTCTTAAAATCGGTAAACCATTACAATCCTGTTTACCCTTTTGCTTCAGAGAATCCTGGAATGCTGTTTGTCTTGGCGTACTGAAAGGGCATATTCTGGACATCAGTGGGTATTGTTCGGCCATTAATATCAATGTGTTTGCAGGGTCTTTTTCAGCTTCACAAGGCAGCAATGCCTTCTTCCTGGCCATACGTCTGGCTCCAATGACCACTCCTTTTAATCGCCATTGAGGTGTGGCTCTGGTGACTTTCAAAGTTCTGTCCAACAGGAGTACATTTGTTTTTTTTTTCCAAAACTCTATACCTTTATAAATATCCTCCTCACTTCAGGTATTCCAATGTTTCCTCTTCCTTGCTTTTGGGTGATCTTCTTGACCCTGTCCACTTTCACTCTCTACCCCCTCACATACTTTACTATATTGTTGTTCTCAGTTTCTATCTCCTCTACCTCCTCAGTTTCTTGTTCCATAATTACTATTGTTTCAAAAGGATAGTTAGGGTTATCATCAGAAATATCAGAAAATAACATTTGGTGGAATCCACTGACCACTTCTTTTGCCCGCCTTTGTAGAGTTGATCTGAGGAAATTATGTATTTTTGCTAAAGGATGTAGTGTTGGTTGTTTTCCAGACTCTAGCTCTGGTACTGTTTGGTAGCAGCCTCCATATTCTCCTCATTCCATATAATGAATTGTTTCCTCCTCCTCTTCTATCTCCTCATCCTCCTCTGTTATTGTTCTTCTCCCATTTCTGTTGTTTCTACAGTGTGTGCAGAATTATTAGG